>CABEEJ010004306.1:0-63415 GCA_901482245.1 Timema douglasi
AATAATTAATCAGCAAGAATCAACCTGTCAGAGTTGCTCGGCCAGGGAGGAGGGAGGGGAGGAAGAAGGGGAGGGGCTTAGGAGGGCCAGATGGGAGGGGCTTAGGAGGACCGGAGGGGGAAAACCAACAGCCAATCAGAGAGTAGGAGGCGTGGTCACGTGACCAAATCCGGCCAATCAGAGCGCTGTACTACCACGCCAGTCTAGCTACTATTATGACTAGATGTCCTATACTATATGTTTAGTACTTGTATTCTACTTTATTTTATATTCCTATATCTTGAACTATATTTTATAATATAATATTACATAGGAGTGAGCTCCTTAACCTAACTTACATCTAATTTAAAACAAATGACCCGCCTCGGTGGCGTAGTTGGCTAACGCGCTTGTCGTGTTGAGCTAGATTGCTGAGGACGGGGAGATCGAGGAATTAACCTAAAACTTTCTTTACCTGAAAGTCTGAAAAATATTCATCAAAATTTAATCTTTTCTTGATATATCGATTTCTAACCTCACCTCTGTCAACTATTAGCTCTTGTCGTCTTCTTCTTCTCAATATTTTTTAAACACTTGAAAACTAAATTTTCTGGATTAATGTTTCAGATTGAACTTACTGCAAATACAATTACGGCTATACTGTATTGTTGAGATCATATCTCAGCTGCAGCTACAGCTACAGCACTAGCACTCAAATTTGTGCGATAAATGTAGCTTTTCAACTAACTGCAAATACTATTTCTTCTTTTCCCTTTCAAATTAAAAGTAAAAAAGCTAAGAACACAACTTTGCATTTGATTGATCTTCTTGAAACAGAAACACAAAAAAATCGGCAAAGTTCTTTGCACATTTCAATTTCAGTCTTTGCACTTTGCATTTGCATGTGTTCTTGAAACACAAAACTTCTTGCAAAGTGAAAATTGCAAAATGAAAAGTTGCAAAGTTTGTTCTTGAAACAGATCACAGGCCATCCGCGAAGGCAACTAGTCCCTTTGCTCCTGGATGCGCTTCTATTTATCGTAACCCAGGCTCAAGTCCTACATCTCAGAAAACTGGCTTGTTTACAGACCCTTGGTCAGTTTCTTACTGAGGAATACTCCTGGACATCTCAATGTGGCATATCTGTCCTTGCGATATTCCAGGAAGCTGTAGTACAGCTTCTTGGGACACCCTATTCTTCTAAATCTCTTGAAAAGAGTTGGCCACCACAGGTTGTCAAATTCCCCAGAGATGCCCACGAATGTTCCAACTATATACTTGAATGTCGATTTATCTATTAACTAAGCCATAGCCATTACTATCGTGTCTTTCGTAGACCTTCCCCGCGTAAAGCCATATTGCCTCTAGTGCATTCCTACCACCGCACAGTGTTTCTGTAGTCTTGCACAGAGGATTTTCTCTTGTCGCTTCCAACAAGTGTTAAACAAGCATTTAGATCTATATGACTTAGGTAGCAGGGCTTATTTATGCTTTCCCTTGCCTAGAATGACTACCTCACTCTGTTTACAGATATTAGGTACTCCACCCTGTACCATGTTCATTAGCCAGGAGATATACGAAGTGATCTGATCTGCATTTTGCTGCAGCACCTCGGCTTTTATACCATTTGGTCCAGGTGCTTTCTTTTTCATTGAAGCTATACACCTTTTGACTTCATCTTTTGTTATTAGATCCATGTCAGTTTCGTCATTGTGTAAGTCAGTAATTTGTTTTCTTGTTTCTTCATGTTGAGCGTCTTCATCGTCTTGGGTGTTATCAGATAGCAACGTTTATAGGGGGTCGCTGCAGTGTCGTAATCGAAGCTGGGGACCTTAGCTTCCCCGTCAAAATATTTAAGGGTACTCCCCAGGGGTTGTTGGCTAGTTGTTCTTTTACATATTTTTCTAGGCTCTAGTCCTTAACTGTTACCAGAATAGTTTCGAACTCGTTCTTTTCTCTTTAGATTCAAAGGAGAATCTGCCTATTTTCCGCGCCTTCCTGGATCTTCTGGCTTCCACACACAGTTTCTGTAGTCAGTTATTCCATGGTTTATTGGTGACTCTACTCTCTTATTTATAGAGAGGTATTGCCACCCCCATAGTATCCCGACAAGACCGCGCTAGCTCTTTCGCCTTCCAACTTACGTTGTCCCCTTGTGACACCAGAGATGGCAAAACCAAACTGTCATTTAGTCTAACTCAGTCCGGTTTGGTGACGTTGTATCGATATCGTCTTTCTCCTGCATTTTCCAAATAGACTATT
The DNA here is from genome assembly GCA_901482245.1 of Timema douglasi. NCBI lineage: Eukaryota > Metazoa > Arthropoda > Insecta > Phasmatodea > Timematidae > Timema > Timema douglasi. The sequence continues at coordinate 2,242 of CABEEJ010004306.1, forward strand.
ATCTCAGTGGTGAGATCGAAACGGATAAGATTGTGGTCACTACTAACAGCATATTCGATCACCTATCGTCCTTTTTTTATCATGTTAGTGGTTGAGAGGTTGCATATGGTTACATTCATGTTGCTGGATGTCCCTGCTCTTCCTGCATATGTCATCGGATTGTCTGCCTCGTTTACCGCCTGGCATTGATTATCTCTTCCATTGCTTCCCTTCTTTCATCCGTCTTTGTACTATATCACATGGGTGACTTAGCGTTACCATCGGCGTTGTATATCAACATTACACCTGGGTATGTGCTATCTCTTTCTTTTAGCCTTTCCAGATATGGCTCTATGCGTTCGCTATGTTGAAAGTACATGTTCGTGGACATGCACCTTCCTATATCGGTGCTGAGTTTCACCCATGTCACATGCTGGTCACTAAATTGGGTTATCTTGGTTGTTATGTTCTAAATATGATAACAGCCCTCCACAGTTTTGCATTAATAGTTAAAATCCTAGTGGTGATAGGCATGTGAGAAACGGTTCTACTCTTATTATATGGCTCCTGTAGACACACGATGTATAACTTCATCTCCTCGGTGGGCCTTCATATTTCATGAAGCACGGCCACATTTCTCATCCCAATCAGCTGACCTACTCTGACGTAGCTATGGGATCTATTTTTAAGATCAAATGTCATCCGAGCGTGTGCTCTGGTGAACTGGTTGAGCCTGTTGTTCGTTGAACATCTCTTGGTAAGTTCACAGACTTTAAAAGAATTTGATAAAGTGCCTCGAGGGTGGAAAACGTTATTATGATCCCCATTTTGTGCCCTGTTCTCACAAGATGTCTCAAGGCTAAGTGCAGATTTTGATTTTCTCCCAGCCTTGAGATCTAAAATACCTCCTCAAAAACGGGATATATTGTCGATGGTATAATATTTAGTTGAGCCAAGCCTACATACAAAGTGTTTATCTAGTTGGGCCAAGCCTGCACGTAGAGTTTGTCTTTATCTGGGACAAGCATACGACCGGCGTATCTAGTTGGGTCATTGAATCACAGAGAAAATGCTTTGTTTTTAATGTTGAAGGCAGGGGAGGATTGGCAGATTCCAAACGGTCCCGGACCACAGATATAACCACTGAAGCTATGTCGGTGTAGGCTGAAGTAGTGAAAATAAAAATTAAATTTTTATTGGTAGTAAATAAATGTAATCCCGAATCCATTTCAGCTAAATTATCTATAAACATATCGCTATTCAGTTCACTTAAAATATAAAACTTCTACTATCTTTTGACATGAGCAAAAATGCATCTAAATTGTTAGACAATAGTTGAGTGTTTATTTTTGAAAAGATTAAAAGTTTGTAAAATGATCCTACAGCCTTAACGTGTTTTTATTTTGACACCGCGTCTTACAATCTTTTCGGGCTATACGCATATGTACTGATTACAATAATGATCTAGGGATAGATAAGGTTTAAATTTAGAGAAAGTGTACCTCATTTTCATGAAGGGAGTGTGGACACCCTTTTTGTTAAAATCACCCTTAGCACACCCGACCTTGATTTTAACCCCGATCTCCCTGTCATCGTCAGTCTAGTGTAAAGGCCAGTCTACAACCAACATACCCGCTTGTCGGACTCGCAACTACGCAATCGCAAATACACTCGTAATTACGCTTTTATTAAATACTAAATAGACTGCCTACAATGAAAAGTCGTAAAACGTAATTTCAACCAATAGGAACAAACATCAATGATGACTAGAAAAGTCAAATTCATATTAATGTTTTCAAATAAGAAAAAAATATTTTAAAATATTTAAATGGTTAAATACACATGATTTTAATTGAAAATCCTGTATTCATTACTATACATTTCCAAGCGTTGTAATCATAGACCAAATGACTTCAAATTATTTGATTTTAGTAGTCCATCCATATTTGTTTTGATTGGCTGAACACAAGCCAACGCAAGAGATGGACAATGTTCATCTCATCCCGACAGTTCCGACATACGATTGTGTTTGCGTAAGCTATTGTAGACAGACACAATTACGTTATTGCGTAGTTGCGAGTCCGACAAGCGGGTGCGTTTGGTTGTAGACGAGCCATAACACAAAAGTGATGCCTTACAAAGCTAGTAACAATCATTATTCACTAAACAATCACGTTTGCCTTCCAAAAGATTGTTTATAAACACCAAGAGACAACAAACGGTATTGTTACACCTTTTAATGCCGTAATATTTTCACAAATGATGTATTATGTGCATCCTCAGACATAATCACTGGAACTTCTGACTAAAATGTAATAAAAACAATTATTTATTATTTAATAAAGGGTTTTATTTTATTTTAAGATAGTTGCGAGGGAATGTGTGTAGCCTGATCATGTAGTAAAGCTCTGTGCTAAAATTAAAGTTGCGATGGCTCAAATTTCAATACATATCTGATCAACAGATCAACAACACCTTTGCACTGAGCCACAGAACGCTGTAGCCGATGCTTGAATGTGTGTCGTTATTAGAACTCATGGGACTGGTGTTGATGCCCTTAGAATAAATATTATTTTATATATTATTTATATTAGCCACTTAACGTGTACTTTCTGGACCGACTGATTATATCAGCCACAAGAAAATTTCCATAGGTGAGTGAAAGGTTCTATCAATTTTTCATGTAACTTTTACGCAGTGGCGTATTCTCTGGGTATGCTAGTCCTGCGCAGCATATCCAAAATGATATGGACTAGTTTTTTGTTTAACTCAATACTGTTTGTGAAAACTGTAAATACTAATGTTTAAATTGTTAATAAATATACATGTAATTAATTATTAATTTTAAAACTAATATTGGTTCATATTCCAAGAATACTGTGTTTTAAGTAATTTTACTTCCAAAAGGTTCTACTCAGCACAATAGGAAACCCAGGGCTTGCTACTTGAAAAACGCAAGCCAAGCTAGGGAGGCTCTAATGACCTCGCCCATAAGTAATTTGCCAATGAGCTCGAGTTTTCACAACCCAGGTCATGCTGTTCCTGTGAAGCAAGCTAAGCATTGAGCCAACTATTGAAAAAAAAGATTCAAGATCACAATGTTTATTTATTAATCTAATTTAGTATAGTTTAAGTAAACATATATAAAATAAATATATAATTAATTGTAAAATAGTATACCTAACAAGCTTTAAATTATACACTAATTAAAACATTGATTTATGTTTTGGTATTCTAGTTACATGTATTATCATGTATTTGGTAAACACATTTATCCTTTCCTTCAAATGTAGGCATTTCAGCACTGATAAAGTGGGGAATGGGTGGAGGAAGGCGGGTGACGAGACCACTTTAACCGTTATTGACGCTATTTCTTGTTTTTCTTTAGTAGAAAGTATCTTTGAGTTTTAATAGTGTTCTTTTATTTTTTGTTTTACATTAACAACTTATTAGTCATTGTGATTTTATATAATTATACGTCAAAAATCCCAAAAGTCAGGAGTGTGAGTTCACCATTTCAAGATGATTTAGAAGAAAAAGGTAAAATAAAATATAGTTTCTTATAATTTACTTAATCAGTGGTGCACCCAGCCATTTACTTTGGGGGGAAGCATTCAATCAAGGCTGTAGCAAGAATTACATTTTGATGTAGAGAGCGGATTAGGGGTTGCACAACCTCCTAAGCCCTGAAGGACGAGAATATTTATGAATATTAAATGCTTTTATAAATCATTTTGAGTAGTTTCATAGTAATTAAGTAATTTAAATAATACAACTGGTATCGAAGCTATTATTTGTATGTTTTTTCAATTGTTAATTTTGCGTGTATTGGTAAACATTTTGAATATTAGGCTTAAGTCTGAAGCCTGATCTTAAAATGTAGCATATACATTCGACACATCTTCAATGTTAGTTATACTTAATATTATTTAAATTTCTATTAACATTATTTGTGGATACTGGGGGAAGGGGGTCAAATACCCTATTGCTCCTCTCCCCCTTGGTTGCACCACTGCTTACAGCAAAAGACATGTAAATATCTTAGCAATAAACCAATGACGTAGCGATAGAGTATTAATAGTCCGAAATAATCTCCCCTATGTTATTCAAAGTTTACGCCTCTAAATAGCTTCTGGAGCATAAATTCTCAAGTTGGGAGACTCGTTTGTTTCCATGCAGCATTGTGTGAGATAAGTTAGGCTTTATAAAATAGTTTTAATTGCAACGCGAGTTGGACAATTCACCTGATTCCCTCTTAGCAAGATCTGATGGACGCTTGATCGATGTATCACTTCATTTTACTCTTATTATGATTGTTTGCTTCGAGTATTGCTAATTGTGCTTTTAATTACACTAGGCTAATTGAATAGGATCTGTCTCTCTTGCATTCAGAAATGTACCCATACCTCTCTTAGCCCGTCATTAATATTTACTTAGATTTTTAACCATGTAGATAACAATACAATTTGAGGACCGCCTATGTGGTCTAGTGGTCATAGGTTCCGGCTACGGACCCAGAGGTCCCGGGTTTGATTCTCGGCGCGTACAGATTATCTGGGAAGCAGTGGGTCTTGAACGGGTTCGATTCAGCCTAGGGTGGATAAATAAGGAGCTACTCGAATAAAGTAGTAGTGGCTCCGGTATAGAAAGCCGAGCTTAACGGCTGGAGTCATTGTAGTGCTGACTCCATGGCACACTCTATCCTCAAAAGTTTGTACTAATTTTCCAAACAGTTTGGTAGCCACTCGGTAGGTATAGCCTGAATGAGGGCTGACACCATGGAGTTACTTTTATTACATTTTGAGTGGATGGTAATCATTGCTATGGATAAATAAAAAAAGAGAATATGGGAATAGAAGAGGGAGGGGGAGGGGGGCTCAAAATTTCCTAAGATAGCATACAGTTAAAGGGTGAAAAAAAAAAGTTCGAGAACCACTGTTCTATATGAACACATCTTCAAATAAATCCCTTGAAATAATCCCTTGACGTTCTTGGACAACGGTGGTTGAGGGTCCTCGGCCCCCAAATCTCCGTTGCAACCTTTATAGTACATCATACCTATTCATTTTTCTCAGAATACGCCACTGCTTCCACGGTTATTTTACACGCCCAATCAACATGGAATCGATGGCTTTACTTCCCCTCCACCCGCCTCGGTGGCGTAGTTAGCTAAAGCGCTAGTTTCGTGTTGAGCTTGACTGCTGAGGAAGGGGAGATCGAGGTTCGAATCTTGGTCGGGTGGACTAGTGATTTTCTTAAATGGCTTATCACTCTCCCTCCACGCAAATTCGGGTTCACTACCTCTATTTCAACCTTCCCAATTCCTAACTCATTAGTGTGATTAGTACTTAAGCGTATAACCCGAATGGTACTAAGACGCGCTGCTAAATAATAATAATTCCTTTCCGAAGAAAGTTGTGCTACGAATTTGTATCGCTCAAGATAAATCGTTTGACTCCGGCTAGGTTTGAACCCACGAACATCGGATCCTGAGGCGAGCACTTTACCCCAAGACCTCCAAGGTTTTCAAGATTAAATACGAATGAATTATAAAATGTATAACGAATGTCCCGATTGTATTCATTCCATCCTGGCTCGTTGTGAGTAGTCTCATTCTATGGCTACTAGCCAGGGTAACCTATTTTAGATATAAATACTCTGTATTTCAGGTATAAAAGCCAACAATTTAATGGAGGTTTCTGTGTCTAATTTAAAATAACTACATGTTAATCTTGATCGTAATAACCTATTTGTTTGTATCTCACATTATCCGGGTTCATGATTTTAAACAAATTGATTACTCGCTGTTTTCCAGGGTTTTTGGTAATGTGTACTTTACTCGGTAAACATAGTCTATGTTCATATTGCAATCAAATACTTTTTTTTTTGTCCGATGTATTACAGATCCTTCTAAAGAAAGGTACGTTCCTATAAAACCGTGAAGTTTATATTTATACTCCATTGTTCTGTTCGCAGAATAACAATACCGTGACTAGCAACTAATCTGCGTGAGTGAAGAATAATAGTAGCTATAACTTTGTTAGTTTCGGTCTCTTACTGCTGATCAACCGGCAAATCGGACACATCAAGACAAATCTCTGCATTCTTCACTTCACTAAAAAGGATTTCGAAAAGGGAAATGATTTTTAAATGTTAAAATAGCTTTTTTTAGCACCGCGTTGCACTACACGTTCGGTTTATACGTCTATGCACTAATTACACTAAGGTGTTAAGTATTAGAAAGGTTTAATTTAGAGGGAGTGCACCCGCATTTGCGTGGAGGTTATGTGGAAAACCATTTAGGGAAAACCACTCAGTACACCTGACGGGGATCGAACCCCGATCTCCCTGTCCTCGGCAGTCTAGTTTAACACGAGAGTAGCGCGTTAGACTATGCGGTACCACCGAACTGAGATTAAAAATCTATTTTTAAACTATTATATATATTTTTAATTTGATAAAATAGTTTTTATTTACTCCAGGTTAACGCACTATTACGCGATGTCTGTTTCGAGCTGTATTAACTACCTAAGCTACCCGCTACTCGCAGGATGCGTGCATCCAGCCTAGAATAACCTGGATATAATGAGTACTCGCGGTATGCCATTGTGGGGGTATGAAGTCAGAGTCTACAATGTAATCTTATGAAGAAAGTGGAATTTAAAAAAGTAATCAAGTCCATTTGAACTATTAAATAAATTATAAATCAACCATTTATGAAATCAGAATAGCTTTAACATCACAAAAATTAGGAGGAAAGTTTTGTAAAACTGTACAACTCTTAGTAATTTCTAATAAAAAAAATCGTAAGCTTTGGCGGGAATTCAAATTTAAGAGACCTTAAAAACTAACGTTTAGGCAATATAAAGTGACAATTTATATTACCTAAACATTAGCTATTATTAAATATATTATTACAGAATTAATTAATATATAAATTATATATAATATATACACCTATATTGTATATATAATATATATTTATAATACATATTTTTATGATTTAATTGTAATCATATTATATAATTTATGATAAAATTATATATATTATAATATAGTTATTATATAATTTTTAATAACATTCATAGCTTTTGTTTTTCATTCAAAAATTATTAAAAATAATCACACTTGAAACATTATGAAAAAAAATCTGCTTCGGTGGCCACATGGTCTCAGGCATCACTCTCGCTATAAACTAGAATGTTGATGACAGGAAGATTTGGGTTGAGTTAGAATCCCAGTTGGGTGTATAGAGGGTGGTTTTTCACTCTCTCTCCACTCAAATGCGGGTACACTTACTCATTTCATTTTTCCTTCACCTTAACTCATTACCCTAATTAGTATATATGTGCATAACCTTAACAGGTGGCAAGATGTGGTGCTAAATATATATATAAAAATTCATATCGATATAATATTAATAGCACCTAAATGAACAAGTTTATTTATTTTGTTGCGAAATATTTTGTTAACCAGTTAGAATTTGATGAAGTATCAAATAAAAATAGCTCATAAAAAATTAAAAGATAAATATAAAATAACACATGAATAAATAAATAAAATTAAGTTGAAGACCAATATTATCATAATGTTAAGCTATGAAGTAAACAAAACAAAAGCCAGTACACCTTCAAAATAGCGGTCAAACTTTTTTTTCTAGCTGGTTTGGATATTACCACCGCCATAAGACGGAACGGCTAGCGAGTACTCTTCTAGGAACGCAGAAACGCATCGAGGTTACTCTAATCCAGCCATGTGTACACATACAATTAAATTTATGTTACGACCGCGTGCGCTAAAGTTGGCCGGTATGGCCATTACGTGTGGCCTAAAAACCTAGGCAACTAAGCCATTAACTTGATCAGTAGATTCCTTCTTATAGGCTGCATGTAAACATTTAGGCTCAGAACATATCCAGGATTTCATTCCTAATAGGGGACAGGGATTAGGTGAGATCGTTCTTTGGACTCGAGCTGTGATAACAATCTAGACACCTCAGATTCCCACAGGATAGAAATAACTACACATTAATTACGCTGGTGGTCATACGGTCTAAGGCGTCAGACTTTTAATATACTGGGTTGACAATAAGGCCGTGACTTGAATTTTGTCTGGGTTTACAGGGGGGTAGTTTTCCTCGTAGCTTAGATCAGGGTTTCTCAAACTGCGAGGCGCGAGGGGATCTCACGGGAGGCGCATCACCGTTTTATCTGTGAACGAATTGTTCACTTCCTTCGACTTGCTAAAGATCTGATTGACTGTATTAAATGAATATTATCTTTGACTTACGAAGCAATAAAATTAATTTTGATCTTTGCATCTACATACATTTGTGTAAAAGTAATTTCTCAACAAGTATGATAATTTGAATTACAGAATGGTTAGATAATTATAAGCTGACATGAACCGTCTTTGTAATAGAAAAAAAAAATTCATTTTTTCAAAGGACAAGTACATATTTTTCAAGAATAATATTTCCGTCGTAAAATGTTAAAACGAACGTGATATTTTATTAACATTTTACAAAACTTTATTATTCTTAATAAACTTTTACAAAGTTCCTATCAAAAAATAACGAAATCAATGCAATAATAAATGCCTCATTTTTGTATCCAAACTAAAAAAAAAAAGTTATTTTTACTCTAAGAAAGAGAGGCTTAACAATTACTTTTAATGTTCATGTAAGGCTCAAGTGCATAGAGTTTGAGAAAACCTGATTTAGATTATTAGCTAGAAATGAGTTAATTTACCCAACTAATGTTAGCGAAGCCGTGGGCAAACTCGAGTAAGTTAATATAATTGTAAAAAAATGAATTTAACAAAATCAATAACCAAATATACGCAGAAAGAGAGATAAAATATACTTTGGCAATGAAAAAAGTTCAAAATTCAAAATTATACAAAATTATTGACATTAATATGCTAACTACTCAAAACGGGTACGGGTAAAAAACTTTTTATTTGTGGTTCAAAATGGTACAAGACTAATTCAAAGATTTGGCATTGAAAAAAGTTCAAAAATAAAATAAAACAAAATTATTCAAATTGAGTGGCCACATGTATGGTAATTAATCAAAAAGGGTTAAGGCACAAAACTTAGTTTTTGCACCTTATTGTACCACAAATACAAATACAAAACTTTGGCAATGCAAAAAGTTTAACATACAAAAATGGTACTACAGGCTAATGTACGTGCACCTTGGCGAGAGAAGACAAAATGTATTTTTAAACGGTAGTATACACTATGTAACTAAACAAACGTTACACACCTCGCCATCTAGTAGCATCACTACAAATCATAACGAAAGTTTCCGGAGACAACATAAACACATTTTAAATAAATAGTCTAAAAATTAATTTTACAAAAAGTCATTTGGCCTAAAAATTAACTTCGCAACAGTCGTTTGGCCTAAAGGCATTCGGCCTACACTTTAGGTCAAATGACGGATAACCAAGACAAACTCTTCCTTTGAATGGGACAACTTTTTCTCGCTTTCCCTGCATCCCCCACCTCAAAACCAGGCTAACCAAATCTACAGCGCAAGAATTAGAAGGATAATAAAGAAATTACACCCGCATTAGCGGGAGTTTGTGAATAAATAAGTTATTGTGATAAATCACATGTGGGAAATCACACCACCCCCGTCCATTCGAACGAGAGTTGGACTGTGACCTTCTCGTCACCGGCAATTCACTCTTTAGGTGACCTGATGCTATAGACAGCATGGTCACCGTCCCGGGTAAAGGGAATAAAATATCATCAAATATTGAATATAATGTCAAACTATTTATAACATTTTTATTTATTTGTGATTTTCTAGGACTATCGCAAGGGCCAAATTAAAAAAAAAAGCTATAATTTGCCATTATCTTAATTAATAATATTATTATTATTAGCACCGCGTCTTACTACCCGTTCGGGTTATACGCACTTACGCTAATGTGTAATGGTAGGGTGATTGTGAGATGAAATGAAGGACCTACAGTTTAACGTGGAATCTGAACCACGGTGGAGGCCTGGCATTCCCCACATTCACAAGATGTCTTGTCAGAGGTGAAGGAAGGGTTTGGTAATCAGATAAATCTGTGCCGGGACCGAGGATTGAACCCCGGCCGCCAGCACAGAAGTCTGACACCTTACCCCTAGACCGCCAGGTTACCAATTAATAATAATAATAATAATATTTGGCACCGCGTCTTACTACCCGTTCGGGTTATACGCTTGAAGTACTAATTACTCTAATGGATTGGGAATTGGGAAGGTTGTATTAGAGGAAGTGAACCCGCATTTGCGTGGAGGGAGAGTGGAAAACCATTTAGGAAAAACCACCCCCAGTTCACCCGACCGAGATTCGAACCTCGACCTCCCCGTCCTCAGCAGTCGAGCTCAACACGACAAGCGCGTTAGCCAACTACGCCACCGAGGCGGGTCATTATCTTAATTAAAAATATTTACAACTCATCATACTAATACATAAAAAAGTATGCCTCTATACAAAACAAGACGAACACTATTTTCATACCAAAAATTTGTAAATATATATATTCAACTTTTGTATGAATAAATGACTGGCCTTAAATCTTGCGGTAAAGTCACTTTCATCGAAGAATTATTATTAGCACCGCGTCTTACTACCCGTTCGGGTTAAACGCACTTACGCTAATGTGTAATGGTAGGGTGATTGTAAGATGAAATGGAGGACCTACAGTTTAACGTGGAATCCGAACCATGGTGGATGCCCGGCATTCCTCACATTCACAAGATGTCTTGTCAGAGGTGAAGGAAGGGTTTGGTAATCAAATAAATATATGCCGGGACCGAGGATTGAACCCGGGACCCCCAGCACAGAAGTCCGACACCTTACCCCTAGACCACCAGGTCACCCTTCATCGAAGAAGTACACATCTGGCACACCAGAGTTCCCTGAATCATTCAGAATTCCCAAATGTTCCTCAATTTTTATAAAAACAAGAATAGTAGGTATCGCGTTGCATGCTGCTATATCGTAATACCTGTGGACCGAACAAAATCATATAGAGGGCCTCGAGTTTGATCTGCGTGCTGTGGATTGAGGCAAATGCACATAATCGGCTTCTAGTACACGGAAACATTAACACCCATGACCTTGGCGTTTATGTCGACGTCCTGGTCGCCATGCGAATGTTTGTCATTGTCACCTAACATCCTGTATATAAACTATTTATGAATCGCGGGTTTTGTGCTTGACCTTGAACAGACCATAGTCCCCCTTAGGACCTTGTTACTGGTGGAGGTTCTTTCATTCATTACCACACATTTCATTTGCTCAAAAACCACATTACCGTAAAATTAGTTTAGGGGAGATAGAGGTTCGAATCCTGGCCTGGTGTACCGAGTGTGATTATCCCTCAATAGCTTACTCTTTTCCTTGCATGCAAATCTGGGTATATTTCTTTTAAAATTCTACTCTCCTCATCCTTAACCCCATGTCCATCACAGACTCTGCCTTAAAATATGAGTGGAGAATGACCCTGAGCACGGGACGATTCCTGGATAACTCATTAGTGCGCTAGGCTAGTTTCCCGGGTTGATTCCCGTGACCAGGTGTCATTTTTCAATTTTACAAAAATTTATAGAACCACATTTTTATAATTGGGGTTTTCTTTAAAAATAATTCTTAGCACATGTTTTTCTATAATAATTCATACATATTTAAAAAATACATAGCCATAATTTAATAGTTCACATTAATGATAAGTTAATGATAATTAAACATGGGTCGCCAAGCTACAAAATTGATAGATTTTAAATCACTACAGTTATCGTTTTACAAAGGGTCAGACATTTTATTTTGTTTTATTGATCCTTGGTTTTTTTAAAGTAATATTATTATTATTATTATTAGCACCACTTCTTACTACCCGTTCGGGTTATACGCACTTACGCTAATGTGTAATGGTAGGGTGATTGTGAGATGAAATGAAGGACCTACAGTTTAACGTGGAATCCGAACCACGGTGGAGGCCTGGCATTCCCCACATTCACAAGAGTTCTTGTCAGAGGTGAAGGAAGGGTTTGGTAATCAGATAAATCTGTGCCGGGACCGAGGATTGAACCCCGGCCGCCAGCACAGAAGTCTGACACCTTAACCCTAGACCGCCAGGTCACCTAAAAAGTAATAATTTATGGTGATGACTTTTAATATATTAAAACATGCATTTGAATTGTACACAGTGAAATATTTAAAATATACAAAACAAAAATAGTTTTTAATTTATAAACAATCCAATAGGAACCAAACATCATTTTTAATGACACATAAGTATTGTAATTTTTATACTTGGATAGTTTTATTATATTTAATATTGTTGTTATTCTGCATTAATCTAGATTTCCAATCCATCCTAAATATTTTTTTTATTGATTACCAATAATTGATCATTGTATTGTACAATATATCGATTTGGATTGTTTACGCCTATAGCTTGCCACTATTGTTTTTTACAAGAGAGATGTCTTCCCTCCTCCCCCACTCGGTCACACTCACCGCCAGAAAGTTATATCTTCACATGTGGCTCCTAAGGTGGTATGTAGGGGACACGAGAAAAGGCCAGTGTTTTTGAAGTTTTTATGGCAAAACTTTTTTTTTTGCCAAAATAAATCAAATATTGCTCCAGTACAAACATAAGTTTAATTTTCATCACGTGACAATCTCAATAGTTGTTGGAAGATATGTCAAGGATGTCCTGGAATTTAATTGTATCTTTTTCTCTTCATTTAAAAAGTTTATCATCAAATGCTAACATGCTCATGAGTCGTGATAGATATTCAACAGTCGTTGAGAATACTAAGGGTAAATAATAAACTCGGATTCAACTGGATAAATGTTTGATTTAGGCCTAACTGGGCGAAAAAAATTGTTTGCTTTGAAAACTACAAAAATATTACCCTTAGCTCACAGTACCTATACTCCTTCCTTAATATCATTCGACCATCAACAATTTACTGCACTATTTTAACAAGTGCATAATTATAATATATAAACAGTGATTTACTGATTTCAAATAATTAAAGCTGATTAGCTATAAGGGGTCACACATGTTTTATGTTTTTTACATACCATTGTTAAGATAAAGTATCAAATGATAATGGCTGAAATTTAGGTATACAGAATAAAATATTCATACTATTAAAACTATAAGTATAACAATTATATATATTACTTTAAGAAAAACATCCTCACACTATAGTAATTATTATGTGAAGAACAGTTCTAAAGTTTTAAAATCACTCATATAATCCTCGATTATCTTTTAATATTGTGTCGTCTTTTTAATAAAAGTTGACTGAGAAAAGCTATGTGTCAGGCCATTCATTTACTTTGATCCTAGAATTGCGGCATTTCGAGGGAAACTCTTTTTAAAATGAGCTAATGTTTTTTATACTCACAAGACATAAAATATAATTGTTTCAGTCCTATAGGGAGGGACATGATGTTACCATTCAAAAAATAAATAAAAATAAAGTGGTATTTCTGAACTTCACTGTGCTTCGTTAGACGGACATACTGCGTCAGTTCGTTCCCATTAGTTTTGTTCACGTTGTTTCGAACTGAAACATTGACTCAGACATATTCTAAGCAAGTGTAATTTTTTAATAATCTTAAGGAATTTGAAGAAATTGTGAACTAAAGACAATAAAGTAAGAATTAATCAAGAGTTGTTAGTTGAAACTGCCAGAAACAATCCTCAATTTTTGTATAACACTAAAAATCCTGTACACACAAACGCCAGAAACTAATTGAGCTCATAACGCTTTTGAGCTGGAGGTGCCCGGCAGTAGAACAAAAAGGGGAGGAGGAAAGTATAAACGCCAATACAATTTGTGTCGTAAACCCCTTTAAATTACATCCTTTGAGTTACAAAGATCCATTCAACGCTTCTATATCAGCTACCTTTCGTTTCCCCAAGCATTTAGACCTCAAGGCGGCCGCCTCAGTCAGCAAGAAAGTATCAATCGCTGTCGATCAACACGGCTTAAAATATAATAATCTTTATCGTTTTATTGAACTACTCTATTCTGAAAAAGCCTACACTCCCTTTCATCCTTCAGCTACAACCACCTTTTGTCATGTCATTAAGAAAGAGGGGAAGTAAAACTACGAAACTTATTATCTCAAGGTAAATAGGAACGTTCGCTGATAGTGCTCATATATCTTAAAATTTTCTTTTGTGAGCATTTCAAAACATACTGAAGGGCCATAAGATTTAATAGATTTGTTAGAGAAAAGCTAAATCTAGAGCCCTGTTTCAAGTAAAGTCTCATAACTCCACAAATATACTTTAAAAAAGTCGTAGAAAATGAGCTAATGTTACATTTTCACACATTGTTTTCTTAAAACTCAAAATTCAGAGTTGTTAAGGAGAAAGATTCTTGTTAGAATCTTACAACTTTATTCAAGCGTGACGCGCCTCGGTAACGTAGTTAAATAACGCGCTTGTTTCGTGTTGAGCTTAACTGTCGAGGATGGGGAGATCAAGGTTCGAATCTCGATTAGGTGAATTGGGGGTGATTTTTCCTAAATGGTTTTCCACTCTCCCTCCACGCAAATATGGGTTCACTTCCTCTAAAATTTAACCTTCCCAATTCCTAACCCATTAGAGTAATTAGTACTTAAGCGTATAACCCGAACGGGTAGTAAGATGCGGTGCTAAATAAAAAATATATTTGGGTGTGAATCATATTTTAAAATAACTCATCGTAGAATTAAATATTGTGCTAGAGATGAACGTCTACACAGCAATTTCTCGCTTACTGAGGCGGGCCCCTTAATGATCAATCAAATTAGGTGAGTCTTTGGACTTCTGGGTGGAAAATGTCATCTTTTAAATTGTCTAAAAGTTTATAGGATCGTCGATAATAATTGGTAATATCACAGCTATCTAGGCAGCCCTCCTTACAGGTATAAAGTCAAATTTGTCCACGAGTGTTTCATTAGAAACCTACTAGACACTTGTCTATTTACTTTAGAAATTATCATACCATGCTCCTTATACATTCTAGAACTATCTTCAACCAAGGGCTAGTTTCGTAGTCAGACTTGGTACTCCGCGAGTGCGGTGATATGCTGAATACAGGACGACACCGATCTAGCCCAGAATGGAGTGGACCAGTTTTACAGTCAGACTACTACTCAAGTGTTGTGCTATACTAAATATAAGATGACACCGATCTAGACCAAAATGGAATGGGCCAGCTTCATAGTCAGACTTAGCACGCCTAAAGTGTGGCACTATACTAAGTACAAGACGACACCTTCCTATAACAGAATGGAATAGGCCAGTTTCTTATGCAAAACTGGCCCATTCCATTCGACGGCTTTCTAACTTAGTTTATGATTTAACACAGCTGGTACTTGGCCATATGTAATTACAGCTGGCGTTTATTGATCAATTCATCCACAAATCCTGCTCTTATTTTCCACATCATTTATTATGACTGACTATGAACGCACGGTTATTATAAATGAAAGTTTAGCATCATGCATGTCGCATAAAAGCCCAATGCGCTTTCTTTGCAAAACAAACATTAATATGATAACCATATTCAAGCTTCAGCGTCCTTTATTTCTAAAAACCAAATAAATTACGTATCAAATGTGGACCTTCGAATGGTGGAATGTTTATCTAGAGAGAACAATGGTTTTTGTTTTGGATATATTTGAATATACTTCCATTTTTATAATACAATGATCAGATTGGAACGTATTCTGTCCAAGGTTAAAAGGTTAAATATATTCTGTGTTCTAAAAACAAAAGATAACTACCATTTAACTTAGAAATCTAATCAAAACCTCCAAAAGTATTTGCGTGATGCCACGTGTTTCAACCTTTTCCCACGTTTTCATGCGCTTAACCTCACTTTATCAGCTGATCAAATGTCCACCATCTTAACAAGACCTGTACCGGAAATTGGCTACACTTTACCCCACGCTCTCCACTGACGTCCACTTTAAACTTGTGAAGTTAAAATTTACATTTGAAAGATATGAACAAGTGTCTAAATTATACAGAAGTAAAATCCATCTCAAAAGAGAAACCAAATTTGCTTCATACAGTATAATTACAAGTTCAGAGGGTATATACATCCACGTTACTTTTTAGTTAAAGAAATATATATAAATATATGTATATAGGATATACCCATATTTGGCAAACTGTTTAAGCGTAGGTATTTTGATTGAACTTTTTTTTTTAGCGCCGCGTCTTACTAACCGTTTGGGTTATACAATTATGTACTAATTACGCTAATGATTTTAGTGATTAGTAAGGTTATATTTAGAGGAAGTATACCCACATTTGCTTGGAGGGAAAGTAGAAAACCATTTTGGAAAAACCACTCTTACTACATCCGAATGAGATTTGAACCTCGAACACCTCGTGATCGGCAGTCTAGACTACTGTGAGAGTAGCGCGTTAGACCCTGCGGCCACCGAAGCGGATTTGATCAAACCTATTGGTCTACACAAAACACGTCTTCTTTCTTTCATTACAATGACTTTTCTTTTTTCCTCATCTGTTAAATGTTTCTAAAGGGAAGTCAAATTCACAAATATTAAGCGGTTTTGCTGGAACCAGAAAAAATTATTGTGTTATGTAAACATTGGGATGAGGCTACTGGAGATTGGAGGAAGTTACATAAGGATTGGTTACATACCCTGTACTCATCACAAGACATTGTTAGGATAATCAACTCTCCTAGATTACGGTGGGCGGGAAATTCAGCGCAAATGGGAAATTCTAGAACCTTGTTTAAGGTACTGACTGGCAAACCCAATGGGAAGAGACCATTAGGAAGACCTAGCCGCGGTTGGGAGGATAACATTATAATGGACCTGAAAGAGTTAGGCTGCATTACGGAACACTGGGTAGGACTAGCTCAATATAGGGATAGGGTGTAATGAGGTGGACTGGATAAGTATAAAACATTGAACTGAGGCCTCCTCACATATAGTTAGCCCGCATCGGTGGTCGCATAGTCTCATGCGTCAATCTCATATTAGATTGGGTTGCCCCTTGAATTCCTATCGGGTGTGCGAAGGGTAGTTTTTCCTTGATGCTCGCTTACTCGACGCAAATTATGATATATTTCATCTAATTCTACCTTCGGCATCCCTCCCTCAATAGAGTACAAAGGCGGATGGTAAGATGCAGTGCACACAAACAACATAATTATTATATTTCAATACGCCTAATTACATGACACATTCTTTCTCATACAATCTATTGTAATTGGGATTATCAATCAATTACACGGAACTAAAGTTCTTCCTTTAAACATCAGTCCTTACATATAAAGGCGTTGACAGAATAAAAACCCACTATTTAATTTCGGCGGCAAATACAACGTCAAGATCCAGTATTATCTCGAAGTCAACATTTTCACGATTACATTACTTTCTTTATAGGAGAAAGTAAACAAAAATTAACAGGGAAAATGCTTCACAGTTGCCACTTGTTTAAAATAGTTACACCCATCGATTAAGCATCCAGCTAGTCTGGTTTGTAGGAAACAGAGGGGTCGTGGTTCATATCTCGGTGTGGTGTACTTAAGATTGTTTTCCTTAAATGGTTTCTCACTCGCCCTCTATAAAAAGGTCAATAGCAAAGACGGGTAGTAAGGTGCAGAGAAAAAAAATTTCGATGAAAAAGAATCAAGTGTTGACTAATTTATTTAAGTGTCCGAAAGCTCAGCTAAGTTCGTAGCACGTCTATGTCTTTTTAACTTAGCGCTCAAATTGATCTAATAGCCAACTTAACCAAGCTATTATATTTGTTAAAAACTGCTATAGCCACATCGGAATACCCGATTCTCTAAATTGATTGGCAGCACAAAACCCTCCTGAATCTAACTTATATACGACAGCTCGTAATTTTAATTGACAATTTCCACACGTCCATCACAGACTTTGCCTTAAAATATGAGTGAAGAATGACACTGATACTGGACAACCCCTGGCTAGCTCAGTGGTTAGATCATTACCGTATTAAGCCAAATGTCCCGGGTTTGATCCCCATGTACAGGTGCCATTTTTCAATTTAAAGAATAAAAGGGCTCATAGTGAATTACCCGACATAACCAATTTTTCATCTTTTTCATCTTTGATGAAAAATTGGTTGTCTCTTTCATAGTGATGAATTAACGGCTGAGAGATTGGATACTGTTTCTGTTAAATCAGTTTGTAAGTCATGTGATGGGATATGCGAAGCTTCGAAACTTCTCCTTCTTTTCGATAGCCCCAATAACCTTCGCCATCTTTGAAACATTTCTAAGGAAGAAGAAGAATTCAATGTATTATGAACAGTTTTGAAATATCTCAATAAATATTAAATATTTCAACATGTAATAGCAAATGAATAGTATTGTAACACTTACTATTGCAATGGTTCTTACACTGGGGTCCGCAGATAAGGCCTCAGGGGAAAAAATATATTGGAAAGGCATAAAGAATACAAAATTAACAATATTTTTAGTTGTACCTATTTCGGTGGCTTCATGGTTTAAGGCGTCACTCTTGCAATATACTGGACTTCCAAGGACGGGGAGACTGGGGTTTGAGTCCCTGTTGGGTGTACTGAGGGTCTTTTTCTTAAATGGTTTTACATCCTCCCTCCACCCAAATTTGGGTACACTTTCTTTAAATTCATCTTCCCACATCCCTAACACATTAGTGTAATTAGTACATCTGGATATAACCTTTACGGGTAGTAAGACGTGGTGCTAAAAGAAACTGTTATTTGTGCCACAAGCAGGGCTGTATCTAGAAGTATGGATCCCCTAGGTGCATGAGCTGCAGGCGCCCCCCGCATCCCTCCTCATCACAACCCTCTCCCTCCCAAACATCCAACTGTTATTTGTGCCACAAGCAGGGCTGTATCTAGAAGTATGGATCCCCTAGGATGCATGAGCTGCAGGCGCCCCCCGCCTCCCTCATCACAACCCTCTCCCCCCCAAACATCCAATTGTTACAAATAATGTTGTAGGCCTACTTATTGCTACTTTGGACAGTGTATCTCTGATAATTATATAACCACTGCGCAAAATGGTTGTGCTCGGCTGTGTATGTGCGGCCTCGCATATGAATGGCTCAATTATTAGCCGACAGATGACGTTAGTAGATTCAATATAGCTCTAACAATACACTAGCGCTTTATAACAAGTGAGCTTCAGCTGAGTCCGCGTGTGTTGTTTCAGTGAGAATTATGTTAATTCATGTTGAAGATGAGGGTTTCGGTTTCACATCCCGTGACGTATCTCGAAAAGGGTGCTGGCTGCTGTTAACAATGTTTTAAAGGTCTCGCCTCAAGGACTCGATGTTCGTGGGTTCGATCCCAAGAATGTAGGATTAGCTCATATTTGCTGAGCAGCGAGCTTTCCTCTTTACCTTGTGATAAGAAGTTTTGTAGTTGTATTTCCCATCTTTGTTATTGACATGGAAAGTTTGGCTGTAGGTGAAGGGCCAAAGATAGTACCAGCTAACACAGAATAGTTCCATAAAACGACACAGATCATCGTATTTTAAGCCGTGTGATCTGATATCGGTTGATTTCTCGTTGACCTAGGCGGCCACCTTAATAAGTGACATTCACACTCCTAGTCCTGTGCACGTTAAGTATTCAAAATATAAAGTTTGTTTTTATTAGCACCGCGTCTTACTACCCGTTCGGAAGTAATTATTCATATAGTAGGCCACTATAGTTTATGAACTGCAAACCAGCTGTAAAAATGGTGGATTTTTCTTTTAAGAAGACGCTTTCTTGGTCTGTCTACTAGAGCAACGCAACCCTAACCCGGAAATGACCCAATTAGGTCAAAAGATAAGAATAATTACGTTCCCTCCTGCCAGCTTTGGAGACGCGACACTTTGTGATTGAACTCTTGAACCTACAAAGAGCTTCGTTTGGCAATTTGATAACATGGTTTGTGGCATCACTCTATTTGTTATTGTTGTTGACTGAGAAGAGCTGAGTGGCCAGTGGGACCGAGACTTCTGTGGGACGGACACTCGTGCAGCCATGCCGCTAGGTATTTGCTTTCATTGTGTTATTTGTGCGAGACATTAAGTTGGCCTCGGCCCAGTTCTTATAATGAAAAACTTTTTTTTTGTCAAAATAAATCAACTCTTGTGCCAGTGGATGCATTTAGTACTGCAAAATCACCTTTTCTCGCGTCCCTGCATCCCCACCTTAAAGGCACCTGCCTACGTGACATCTCAGTTTTTACCTGGATGACAATTCGAAAATCACATGTTTCTTTTTTTTTTAAATATCTTTTTATTCAACTCGAAACAATATTTTAAACATAATTAAAAGTATTTATTCTCCGTTTTGGAATGTTATCTATAATGTGTAATATAGTGCGTACACTAATACCTTTTAATACAGGCATTGTATTTACTTGGAAAAGAGAAAATTCTTGTCATTTTTTTACACACAATAAATGATTTTATGATTATTTTATCGTATTTTGAAATATTTAACTGAATAAAGTATTTTCATCAACTGCGTGTCCGCATCATTGTAAAAAAACTTGTTTACCGTTATGTTCAATCATATGATTTAAATTCGTCAGTCGCCATTTTGAAGCTATGTTCGTTAGAATTTTTTGTGAAAGTGGTGTGAATATTTTTTTAAAGTGGATTAAAACGATAAATAAACTTTGTGTCCGTCCTAAAATAAATATATAAATAATATTGGCCTAAATTACTGTGGTTAACTATCACATTAATATATTACCATCTGTTTTCATTACAGTCATCCAAAGTGATAGATGTCAGCTGTTGGCGTAGTGATATATTAGGGATTCTAGTAACATTTCGAGCTGTCATCCAGGTAAACTTAGGTCGTGAATGAATTATATATTAGTTTATTTATTTAGAAAAGGTGAAGGATGAGGGTGCCATGGAATATTATAAATACATTTCTTCTCCATTTTCTTATGAACCATATTTTAATATTATAACAAACCGTTTCTATTTACTAGATACGTCTGGCTTAGGCTTTAGTAGTGGACCACTCCTTTATGAAATATGAGTAGATCCAGTAACTTTAGAATACATAAAGTAGCCCCATGACTTCTTTGTTGCTGACTGACAGCTCACAGCTGACAGCTGATGGCTTTGAAAAGTTACCAGACCAAATTATGTATCCCTACGCCGAACCATATGATCTGCAAACACATGTGTTTAACAGCTGTCACTTCTGAGAGTCAAAATTTAGGTTTATACCTAAATATCGACTGTCAGAAGTCAGCTGTGAGCTGTCAGTCAGCACCAAAGAAGCCATGGGGCTACTGTAGGTGTACAGCACATCAGTTGGGGTATAAACGGTTGGAAGTAGATTTAGTAACTTTAGATTACATAGGTGACCTGGTGGTATAGGGGTAAGGTGTCGGACTTCTGTGCTGGGGTTCTGGGGTTCAATCCTCGGTCCCGGCACAGAGAGGGGTAAAACTGTATGCTCTGATATGAGCGCATCTGGATACTACATTCCTCCTATGTTCATATTTCCGATGAAAAGGATGAGTCACTTACTGGAAAAGGTGAATTCTGTAGGAACAATATGAAATTGCTCATAAAGCTGTTAGGTAAATGAGGATTTGCTTGAAGTGTGGCTTGAGCATTTTACAAAGCATGTGCAAAACCAACGAAAGATGATCCTGATTTGTTAATTCTAGATATCCATTGCAGCCACAAGACCATTCTAGTTTAAGAATTATACAATTAAATGGCATTGTCATTGTTTCAATACCAGTACATTTGTTGCACCATTTTCAACCACTTGATACCGCCTCCTTCGGACCTCTTTAAGAGTGCCTTCAATGGAGAATGTAATTGCTTCATGAATCCTCACCAAAAAATAACACCCTATGAACTAGCAGGGATATTCAATCAAGCATACATGAGAGTAGCCACAATAGAGATCTTTGTTAATATAGTGAGGGCAATTTTGCTTATGTTTTGGCATTGAACCAAAAACCATTATGTGCCATTCATGATGCTGATGTAGGTCTAGATTTCGGGAACAAACTACATTCCAAGTTGATTAAAAAGCAAGTGTTTATGTTAAAAAAAGCAAAATTCTAAAGTCCAGTGGCAAGAAGCTCTTGTTCAGAGGTGCATGTAGCAGACATTTGTCTTTTCTCCATAGAGCAACCCAACCTGACCTCAACACCTATGAAGCCTGTCTTCATCGAAGCAAAGGAAAAGAAACAAAAAAGTCCACTCAGCGACAGAAAATAAAAGCATAATAGTATAGGTAAAAAGAAGACTTGCAAAAGAAACATCGGTTTCGAATCTTCTGAAAGTGAAGATGATCGATACGATGATGATACTTTAAATTATATTGACCCACTTCACAGCTATATATATATATATATATATATATATTGTTTGTAGTGAGTCTAGGATGAACAACGAACTAAGGTACAGTTGTGTTCAGTGTTCTGAATAGGGAGACTCCCGGAAATTATTATAAATGTGATTTTTGTAACTTTATTCATATTGCATTGCATTTTATTTTTAAAACATATATTTAATTTTTTGTTCATTTTGCTTACATTTTATTTTATTTGGTTTTAGATCAACCCATGTATTGGGGAAATACCATCATATGATCTCCTTCATATTTTTTTGTAAAAACTCACATATAAATCCATAATAATCTAAACACTTTATTGTGTTACATTCACTACTAATTAATCTTCCAAATGTAGTATTAAATGTTTCTAAATAATGTTTAACAAACAAGATAATTGAGTTTTCCCTTGAGGTGGCGCCATTCCACCCACTTCTCCTATAAATGGTTGGAAGTAGATTTAGTAACTTTAGATTGCTCTAAGTTGCACAACACATCTTATAGTGAGTGTTAACTCTTATCTCATGCTCAGCATATTGATTGGCGTGTGCAAACACACAACTATGCGCTATAATTGGCCATCCAAGCTAAATGGAGCTATCATCATTGCGTCACAGCATCTATCATCCCGACTGTGTTGTGATGTGTAAGATTACTCATGCTTGGTACACAGATACACTGTGGCTTATTGCTGGCACACCAGGCCAGGCTCTACTATGGAACCTATAATACATCTAGTTGATTTTATGTTCACCGAGGTGACCTGGCGGTCTAGTGGTAAGGTTTCAGACTTCTATGCTATATATATATATATATTAGTGAATTTTTCCCCTTGGGGTGCTACTTTCAAGGTTTTTACTTTAAGTTAACGACAATAAAGTTGTCTTAAGTGACTCACTTTGACAATTTAATGAATTTTACTTCTTTAAAATTTAGTCATTATTAAAATATTCACAATTTTATTTGAGTTGTTGTTTGCAATTAGTAATATTCAACAAGTTTTAAATTCTAAATACTCACTCAAACTGTAAATAAAAGGTGGCACATCAGACTAGTTCAAAATCCAGTTGGTTTTTAAATAACACACTTTTCGGAAAAGTCTCGCCATCCCAGAAATAGCAGATTCTAGAACTTTTCAGAACGGACTTTCTACAAAAATCAGTGTATAGATATACTCTTGGGTCTTGCATCATTCTCGCAATAGACTGGACTGATAATGACAAAGATTGAAACTCGAATTCCAGTCGGGTGTACTGAGGGTATTTATTCCTAAATGGGTTTCCACTTCACTCCACACAAACATAGATGCACTTCCTCTAAATTCAACCTCCCTCCTCCTTTAGAAGTTAGTGTAATTACTTCATACTCATGTATCCCGTATGGGTAGTAAGAAGCAGTTACAAAAGATAAACCTTTAGACTGGGTTCAAACTGTTACCAAACCTCCGCTGACCAGATTATTTTATTTCATGTGTAAAATGGATGATATATCTGCAGATATTTTTTAATGAATTAGAGAGAGGAAGGTAAAATTTAAAGAAAATTCATCCTTATCCGCGTGGAGGAAGAGATAAAAACTATTTAGGAAAATCCACCCTCAGCATACCTGACTGAGATTCAAATCTCAACCTCCTCATGAGTGGCAATCCATTCAAAATCGAGATTGATGTATTAGATCAGGCATGTGAAACTTGCGGTTCATTTCATATTTTTATAATCACTCTAGAGATATACCATTTGAGATTATGATATTTGAGAATTTTTCATTATTTGGGGAACTCTATAAAATGAGGTTGGTGTACTCTATTTTTACTATTTATTCTCCGGTGATCGATTTAAATTTTTCTTTTCTCTCAAGATGATGACTATTGAATTTTCTTAAATGCGACTTCCCTCACTATTTTCAATTTTCATTGTGGCCCTTATGATCATATGAGGTTGAGATATTGGCTCTAGACCATGCAACCACAATGCAATTTGAGTACTAGGACTATTCAGGTGCAACCTGAGTGCACTTTGTCAGTGCTCTGATAAAGCACTCTTGTGGCAAGGATGGTGTGGTGGTTGATAACGGTGGCGATACCTGTTGTCTCCAGTAAGTGCCCTGCTGAGCGCCGCCCTGCTGATTACAATGGGTGGTACATTATTTCTGCTGCACCCAGAAGTCCCCTCAGGGCCCTCCATCGTTCAGAACCCGGGTCCTGTGGATCTGCGGGTGGCCCGAGAGTGGCCCAGCGACAATATCACAATGGCCCGGCGTTCTCGGGTGCAAAAGGTGAGGGGAGGGGATATTTGTGCCCTCAGCGCCAGCGAAACATTTTCATTGTCTTGACATAATATGTTGAATGTTGTTACTTCAAAAGTAAATACTTAATGGGTTATATAAGAATGAAGCTGGCTGTGTGTTGGGTGTAAGTGTCGAAATTCATTTGTTGAACAAAATGTGAGTAGATTAATAACATGATGAGTGAGTAAGGTCTTAGTGGTGATTTAAGATTGGGCACTAAAATTACACTAACAATCAAATAGCATCTCTCGTCTTACTATATCACCCTGTGAAAAAAAAGTAATACTTAGTATTTACTTATTTGGGGGCCAGAAAACAGGACATATTTCCACACAAACTTTATCAAGAGATTGGAAGATTTATCAAATTTACTCCAATAACTAGGAATATTTTAAAAACCTGTTATTAGTTTATCCTTGAATTTTTTATTATTGTTATTTTCTACATATGTGCTATCACTTTGAAGAAATGCTTCAACTGTTTCTTGGCTGATATTTTAATTTCGTGTCCTTTCCATCATATAAATCAATATTTTGAAAGAGGAAGTCAAACCCCCAGGTAAAAGAGGGATATCATTAATTTATTTCAAATGAATTGTTAGTAGAGGCCTGAAAAAATAGAAGTTTAAAGTTAAGTTCTAAACATATAATAGTTTTTAAAATACAGCATTTGTAATTTCAATGAAATAACACTTTTAAGTTAAGATATCATAAGAGTATATTTTTAGGTTGTACTTTTTAATCTATCATATCACACTTTGTGGATAAATTTGCCCATACTACAAAAACTCTGTGTTTTCTTTAGTTAAACCAGTCCTTCGATCACTGAGAACAGCATTGCATTAACTTTAAAACCTCTCTGCATCGACACTACTCACAGGTGTCCATATCGTGTGTGATGCTGCTGGTCCAAATACAGCTGTTGGAATTGATTTGTCCAATATGATCTGAATCTACTCACTATTTATGCCTTCTTGTATGTGCTCAAAAAGTTGACGTTGAAAGTATAATACATCCATCACATACTAAATAACTTTTTTTTTGTGTGTAAAGACACAATATTTGTAGATTTATCACAGAGATAGTTATATTTCATGGATAAAAAAAATACATTTATAGCAAACCTCTTTTGGTATAGGCTTAAAATTTGCAAAGATTTATTTGAAAATATCACTTAAAAACAAATCTCTTTTATCGCTAATGCAATATTTTTTGCTCCTATATTGTCTTATTTTCCTTAAGAAATATACACAAACTCTTAAACGTGATTTTTTTTTTTTTGCAAGTCAAGTTACTATAGTGAATACTAATGTGTTACAACACATTTTCTTACATTATGCATGTTTGACACATACTATCATAATATTATCAATGCTATATATAAACATTCATACATACAACCCCAAGGTATGCGTCTGTGAAGTCGAATCACACACAAATTCCATGGTATGAACCATTCCATGACAATATATTGTTAAAAGTCAGAGTGAGGGCTCTTGACGCATCCCTTGTCAACCCCCTGAATTCTAGCTTACTGTACTGAACGCCTCATCCCCTACATCAAATGTGTTTTGCAGGACTCTGCTAGTTACTTACATACTTATACTCAACATTTTCCAAATTATTCGATTGTATTGCAAAATATACAGTCTTTGTCACAGAAAAGGTCATCACCTAACAGTGGGCCTTGGATTTTAAAATTTGGAACTTTTAAAAATCAGTGCTTTCAGGGCCGCACCGAGGGTGTTTTAGCGTGTTAAATTCACCTGGCCACTCCAAAAGTTTTGTCAATCATGTATTCATGTATTCCTCCTCAATGCTTATGCTAGTAGGAAAGTCTTATAACATTTAAAACCCTTACAACCCCAATTATTTGAAAATATTTTAAATGACATCAAAGTGATTCAATGTTTTGAAAAAAAGTAAAAACCTTGACATCTACTGTTGAGAGACTTTACCATTGGTAGAACACCCTCCAAAAAATAAATGTCTGTGTACAGCAATCTATATATCTGTGCATTGCCGTGACCCTCCATTTGTGACCATTCTCACGCAGAACAGATATTTATCAGCTCACAGTTTTTATGCAAAGGTGAGCTAGAACTGCTTTAAAGATGTTTAATATGAAACAATACTCAAGTCTAAGTAAGGAAGCATTACTTGATGAAACTGTATCCTCCCATTACTTATAACAGCTGTCCGCGGGGACTCGGTCACTTCATTACTTTGTAAGATAGAAATGGGAGTGGTTGGTCATCAAGCTAAAAGACTTGCCCCGCTTAGAAACACTTTATAAACCACCAATGTATTAAAATAGCCCTAAAACTACAGCCAAATTCCCTTTATATTTTATACCTATATTTTTTAACTTATTGATGCTTTTAGACTAGTATTATTTTAAACAAACAAACCCTTATAGGAAAAATAACTATAAACTACTAGGTTAACACATTAACAATCAAACTACAAAAAGTGGCATTATATAAATTCACATTAATATTATATCATTTATTTTATTTGTCTAAGTTGTTAATAGTAGCTAACTTAATTGTAAATAGATCAAATCAAATGCATGATTTCAGTGTATAAAAATACTTATTTCTAGGCCTGTCTATGACAGGCTAGCTATGATATTAATCAACCTAATAAAACCTAATCTTCATTATTGATGGGGGCATGAATGCTTGGGCTTTGTTTGTAAACAAAATTATATTTGTCAGTTATTACTATATTAGTGTTAATAAAATGAGAGTGAACTAAGTCCCATGTTTACTAAATTAAAAAATAATTGAAAATCCAGCTTTGTTAAGTTCTGTCCTAAAGTCCTAGTTGTGCAAAGTTTCAGCATTAAACGTGATGGAAAATAGAGCGTCATATTCCACCAAAGTTCATAAATGAAGTTATATAAACTTTTACAGAAATGTTGAGGAAAGAGGAACATATCTGTCCAACAAAGAGTATATAACAATCAATTCACACTTTTCAAAGTATGTATGGCACCTCGCTTAAAAACATAAATATTTTCTTATACCCCAGAAACGATTGGTTTGGTAAAAATATATTTCAAATAAGATTTTTATCTTTAATAGTCCTACAGCTTTACAATAGTAAGTTATTTCCTATTTCAAATAGTTGTGGAGAAAAGAAAATCTAAAATGCTGTTCTCTTAGGTTCTTTCCCATAGTCCATACTACAAATTGTGCAGTCTCAGGTTTCTAGGTCATCTGAAGGCTTGTGAAGGGTGTGTAAGGACACACACACACACACACACACACACACACAAGGAAATTATATAGAAGGTTTATTTAACTTCCAACATTTATATTTTAGTATTCCAAATATAATCCACACCTTTAATTCCAAATACTGGATAATTACTGCTCGTAAATTATAAACTAATATAATTTTGATAGAATAATCACCAGCACTGGTGGAATGTGATCAAAGGTGTCTCGTCTTTTCTCATTTGTCGGTCATGAGTAGGTCACTGTTTAATTCTGTCGGGTGTATTGAGAAGCTTTTTTCTAATCCACTCTCCCGCCACACAAATGGGGGTACTTTAATAAATGGTACACTAGCCCCATGGCTTCTTTGGTGCTGACTGACAGCTCACAGCTGAAAGCTTTGAAAAGTTACCAGACCAAATTGTGTATCCCTACGCCAAACCATACGATCTGCAAAAACATGTGTTTAGCAGCTGTCAGTCAGCACCAAAGAAGCCATGGGGCTACTGTACCTAACCTACCTTCATCATCTCTACCTCAAACAGTATAAATATTCATCTCATCCAGAAAGTAGTAAGTCCAATTTTTTTTTAAACCTTTTTAAAGTGTGTTCACTAGTAATAATAATTATGGCCCCTTAAACATCATATACTGTACTTTAAAACTGTTTATGGTTTGTGGCTTATTTTTGAAAATAGGATTGCCTCAACAAAGTGTTATCCATGTTGCAATGTGTCCCTAGAGTTGCTTGCACATGTAAATAGGCATCCTAAAATATGGTCTTCAATTCCTTCAATATTATGTTGAGTTATTTTCTGTTTTTATTTTATATGATTAGTAAATGGTTGACTTTTGAAGCATACCAGTTAATTGGTTTAAAATGTTATATTTACTTGAATATAACTGAAAGTTTATTTTACTTGATAAAGATTTTCATAATTAAATGTCCTATTACAATATGTACAGTAGAGTTAGGGTTGAATGGGACCAAGCCCATTTCAAATTATCAAAAACTAGACAAACTATAAAAAGTGGAAACCCTACTTACATGTATTTAAGTGTAAAAATTACTTATTACATATTTTTTAATTATATAGTCCTAATACAAACATAATTTGGAAAAATTAACAAATGTATGTATTAGTTTGAAAATATTATCAATTGTTTTCTGTTTTGTTTTATTTTATACTTGTAATCTTTGTTTTACCTGTAACAATGCATCATTCATCTGATTTTGAAAAAACTTGCACTAACCTAAAACTATACGAGACTTTGAACTATCGAGATACTACTATTCTTATTAAGATGGTGTCCAGTGGGGGCAAAGTTTTTGAAGTTAGGTAATACAAATAATCATGAAAAAGCTTAATAGTATTCCTATAATTGGTAATGTAATACATTTTCCATTTAACTGTAGACATTTTTGCTCCCCATTATGCTTAGCGGCCAAGGGAAACGGGGGGGGAGATCTGGGTCTGAATTATAAATAATACACATACCAACCATGGGGGTAAATTGATCCCTTGATCCAGGTCCCAAAATCTGTGACTGCCTGAATGTAAAAAAAGATTTGATAAAATTAAGAAATATGTAGCAAATACATAATCCTAGTATAGTTTTAGCACACTATGTATAATATTCCTGTGAAACATGAGCCCTTGTGTTGTTTCAGATGATGAAGCACGCTTGGGGCAGCTATGTGCGGTATGCATGGGGCAAGAACGAGCTAAGGCCAATCAGCAAGCGAGGCCACAGTGCCAGCATATTTGGGTCAATGTCACTGGGAGCCACTATCGTGGACGGTCTCGACACCCTGTACATCATGGGGATGGAGGAGGAGTACAAGCAAGGTCGCGACTGGATAGAAGAGAACCTTCATGTGGACAACTTGGTCAGTGCGATACATTAGTGACAACACATTTGGAAGGTTGTAGAATAGCCACAATGTAGTTGTAGTTATATTTAAAAAGATTGGGAGCTCAATTCAACCCTTGAATCTCGGTCGGGTGTACTGAGAGTGATTTTTCCTAAAAGTTTTCCACTCACCCTCCTTGCAAATATGGGCACTTCCTCTAACACCATTAGTGTAATTAGTACATAAGTGTATAACCCAAACAGGTAGTAAGGTTTGGTGCTAAAAAAAACTTCAATTTGAAATGTAAATAAAAGGCCACAACTGGTCATATCCAAAATAAATTTTTGTATTCATATTGGAACCATGGCCCCAACATGGTGAGCCAAAGGAAGATCAAAATATAAACCCAAAAGTTGTACAGGTTTTACTGGATGTTTCAAGTTTGGTTGTGATACATCCATTTGTTCAGATGTTATGATGTACACACAATTTAACCAACATGAGACCTTGCTGTTTTTACTTAGAATAAAGACTAAAAGTTATTATTTAATACTAGACTATTTAGAAATACACAAAAATTTCAAATATTTTGCTATCGTTACACTTTTCAATGTTTTCTTATCTCTCGATTTCAAATTATCATGTGTATCTATTGATAAAATGGATTGAGAACTATCTTATTGATTAAATCATGACATTAGACCAGATTTAGTTATACTATGGTCAGAGATTATTGACAATTTTAATACCTAACAAATACATTTTTATTCAAACAACATTGATTTAGGGTCATTTATCTCTTATTTGTTAAAATTGACTTCTTTTTAAACACATGATATGGTGCATAAACTTAGGTCTATACTTTTTTCTTTTTTCAAATGGACAAATTTGACGACAGCGAAATCTACTTATACATGTTTGTAAGTCAAGCCATATGATCTGCAGCTATCCATTTTAATAAATAATGCTAGTAATGTAGTAAAATATTGAGTACGAAGAATACCATATTTTTGCATTTTCCGAAGGTGTTCCAAATGTAAGAAAATTAAGGTAGAGTTATGTTAAGAATTGTTAATTAGGTGTTCATAGATGGTGGATGAGAGGTGTCATTATTACATACCGTAGTTTATTTCTTTAAATTCTCATAAATATCCTACTAGTAAAATCTATTTCTTTAGTGTAGATTTTACATTTTTGTAGGTATGTGTTGCAGATTGCTACAATATTTTTTAATTGTGAAACTTGCTAGGTAAATAAGCAAAATAGTTGAAGTGGTAAAATGTTAATAATAAAGGGAGTAATATTGTTTGTAGTAAAAATACTTTAACCAGAGATCCAAGAACCTAACAGCTGAAAGCCGCTAACTCTGTGACATTAGTTACATACGTGAGGTTGAGTTTGTTTAAAAGTGTCAAAACATTATTCTTCAATGAAACACAGTTTGGTTTTTCTCTCGATCTCTGAATTTGTTCATGTGCTCCAACTAAAATACCTCTCCCTCCCCACTTTACCCCTGATGGCCATTCATGTCTTGTTGCAGGCTACGGACTTGTCTGTGTTTGAGACCAACATTAGGTTTGTGGGTGGACTGCTGGCATGTTTCGCTCTTACCGGTGACATCATGTTTCGGGACAAAGCGGCACAGATTGCCGAGAAGCTGCTGCCGGCTTTCCAAACGCAGACCGGTATTCCAAATGCTCTAGTCAACTTCAAGAGTGGGGTAAGTGCATTTCCACATGTCAAACTAACAGGGAATGATAGAATAACAGGTAGTCTTTTAGTCATCAAATTTGTCACAGTTAGAAAAAGTTTGATAATATATAAATTATCTCAAGTTTAATGAATAAAATCAAAAGCATTATCTTGTCAAAGAAATAAATCTTTTAGGTAATATTATAATGTTTTGGTTCAATATTATACTTGTGCACTAGCCTATCAATCTTTCAACGTTTTCTTTAGCTAGCCTCCAATTCACTGTGTTTAGTGCACACGCTAGATTATACTAAGAGTTCACCCCCTTTCACCTCTTTCACTTTATAAGCATACACTTTTGTTTGTTATTTAAATACTTGATAAAATCAGAAGCAGCAAAGGGCTATTTAGGGGTCTCATCCCCAAATTCAAGTTGGGTCCCTCCGGTCAATCTTTGAAAATTTAATGCTTCTAGGAAATATTTGTAGTGGTGCTATGGAAATCTTTTAAAATCAGACTTATCTATAAGTGCTTCTTCTCCAGGATTTTTTTTTAATCAGAATTTTTCTAGAAGTTATTTGGATTGCTTTTTGTCTTGGATTTTTTTTGTAAATCAGATGTTTCTAGAAGATATTTGAAGTAGTCCTATCCTGGAAATTTGCTACTAGATGTCTCTAGAAATTATTTGGAATGGTCTTTCCCCCAGCAATTTTTGGTGATAGGGTGCCGTTATTTGAAGTTTGATACAAGACCACATTTGAGAATATCATAGTAGGATTAAATAAATCCAGAGAGCTCGGGGGGCCTGGGGCAACTTAATTTTGGGGGACCCCCTTTCACAAAAATAATAAACATAAACTTGCTTCTCTTCCTATTTATCAATGTCTAAGACATCACACTTATAATGAACTAGATTGCCGATGATGAGTTTGGGGTTTGAATCTTACTTGGGTGTAGTGAGGGTACTTTTTCATAAATGGTTTTCCACTCTTTCTCCATGTAAATGTGGGTGTACTTCCTCTTAAATTAACCTTCATATCCCTAACATATTAGCATAGTTAGTAGTTAGTATATATTCTATAAATGTAACTCGAACGGGTACCATTGAAACACAGCAATGAATTTTTTAAATGTAATTGATTTATTTTTATTAAGATAATCTTAAGTCGTGTACATTATATCAAAGTTTGTTTCAAGAATGGTTAGTAATTTCATTGAAATAATTAAGTGCGTTCACTCTCATATAATTTAAAAACAATTTTTCAAGCTTTGATTGCAGTTAATTCATCAATAATATCCTCAAAACTTATTTCCTTAACAAGATCATGTTCAATGCTCAAACTTAGCAAATGGTTTAGTCTATCCTCACCAGTGGCTGAACGCAAACCGTTTTTAATCAAAGACAACTTACTGAAAGTTGTTATCTATGCTACTGACCCAGGTAAAACTGTTAGGAGTCTTAAAATAAAAAAAAGTCTCGGTGGCGTAGTTGGCTAACGTGCTAGTCGTGTTGAGCTCGACTACTGAGGACGGGGAGATCAAGGTTCGAATCTCGGTCGGGTAAACCGGGGGTGGTTTTTCCTAAATTGTTCTCCACTCTCCCTACACGCTAATGCGGGTTCACTTCCTCTACTTAAACCTTCCCAATTCCTAATCCATTAGCGTAATAAATACTTAAAGCTTATAACCCGAATGGGTAGTAAGACGCAGTGCTAAATAATAATAATAATAATAATAATAATAATAATCTTAAAATAAATGCAAATTTGTGGAAAAACTCTTTCTAAACCCTTTTGAAATAAACAATTGAGCAGTTCAAGGTTCAAGTGCAGAGCTCACATTTCTACCAACACACAAGTTTGATTTTGTCTGTATTTCATAAAAGAGCCTAATTTCTTCTATGAGATCTTTTTGAAGGTCCTGAGGATATGCTGAACAACCCTCCCCACCCACACCCCGTTATCCTCCACTCCCAGGCCTGCCCCAAACACAACAGCTTATCAACCCCTTGTCTTAATATATTTATTGCCAAGTGTTGTCACTACCAAATTACAGTCGCAACAAAATGCCATGGTGTGTATGCATCAGTCACACAACTACGACTACCTCACCATTAGTAATAACACTTTTGCATGGTGACAACATTTCTTATAAATATAATTGGAGGATTGGGAAAAAAAAACAATACATTTTTAATAATCAATACTGTAACAACATTTTATTTTACTTAAACTACCTTAAAAACCAGGTATTAAGAAAATCGTTATGGAAAGTACATTGGAGCACTCTCGTTAGGCTTTCCGGAAGCAAATTGTTAATTTTCTAATCCAGACTTTTGTTTAACATCAGCAGTCTACGTGTTTTGAGGAAAAGAAAAGACTATCCAATAAAGTACACATACAGTCGATCCACGAGTTCTTTGGTGGTGCCTGACAGCTAGCAGACGCTAGCAACTATGCCAACATTGTCTGAAAGTCATTGTTGTCAACATATTTGGAAATAATTATTATTTGCAAATTATTACTATTATTATCACTAAAAATATTATCACACACTTTTTACAATACTTTCCTAAGGATTATTGTAGAATTGTATTTTCCGTTATTAAATTTAAATAAAAAATGGTTTAATAAATCCCTTATGGTTTTGTTTTAACAGCTGTGGTAACTACAGGTTAAAAAGTGCTTGAAATAATACATTCCATGGTATTATATCTAGTTATTTATATTTTTATAACTGGCTCCGCATATATTTAACATAAATGGTTTGTGATGATAAAGAGAAAAAGACATACAAAATGTTTTTGTAATAGTATAAAGTTTAAATCTCGTAAATACAAGTGTATTAATACCAATCTGCAAAAGGTTTGCTCATTTCATCAACCAGCAGCATTGTTTCAGTTCACTGCACCATATTTGTCTCTTGCTTTTAATGATCAACTTTTATTAAACAGCAAACACTACTTTCAAAAGAAAACAAACATCCAAACAGTTATTCTTATAACCAAAATCTCCCTTTTTTACTTTTTAGTTTCCTCTTTTAGGAAGTTGCGTTGCGCATTTCACACTCCCTGATGCGTTCCAATAGAATGAAACCTAGGTCAAGGGTTTGGGTAGTGATGATCAATTTTCTTAAAAAGCTAGCCAATATCTCTTTGACCAATGGCAGCAATGTGAAGTGTGAACTGTGTTCTTATTTTCATAATAAAAGTTATATTGTGTTCGTTCCCTTTTATCTGTTTTCTATCCACCTTTCCTGTACCTTCTTCTAAATATATATTACAAATTACTTCAAACCAAAAAGAGGTTTTCCTTAAATATATATATATATATATGAGTAAGTGATATCATACTGTATATTGTTAAAAAGAATAATTCTAAGTTTATCAAAATAAAGTTTATTTAGTTTTTAGAAAAAAATTAAATAGGTGTTTGCTTCAGTTGAGGTTTTTCTTTCACTTTTCCAAAAAAGAGACACTTTTTTTTATCCTGAAAGGTGTCTGTTACTAAGAGATTTCATTGTATTATTTTTATTTAAATTGCATGCAATTTTGCTAGTATTGAAAGCCCACTCTCCAAGAGCATAGTGACTGGGTAATATAAACTATTTTCTCATACAAGACATAAATGCTGAAGTGTGAAAGTTTTGTCTTAGGTAAGGAATTACAATTAAATTTTAATAGTAGGTTAATAAGGCGGGGATTAGGAGGCAAAACAATTAAAACATCTAAATGAAGATTCACTTTTTTATTAAGACTAACTACAGTAGCCCCATGGCTTCTTTGGTGCTGACTGGCAGCTAACAGCTGACTTCTGACAGTCAACATTTAGGTATAATACCTAAATTTTGACTCTCAGATGTGACAGCTACTAAACACATGTTTTTGCAGATCATTTGGTTCGGCATAGGGATACATAATTTGGTCTGGTAACTTTTCAAAGCTTTTAACTGTCAGCTGTGAGCTGTCAGTCAGCACCAAAGAAGCCATGGAGCTAGTGTACTATCCATATTGATATTTTTAAAACCAGTCTTGCTTTGAAAATGGCAGGATTTTAAATTTATTGGTTTTCATACCAAAGACTTGGGGAAACTAATTTTTTTGTCTTTAAAAACTGGAAAATTAAGGAAATTTTAAAACTTGCAAAAGTGTATTAACTTTCATTACACACCATCCTTGGTTTGTGTGTCCCCAGACCAGCAAAAACTATGGTTGGGCCAGTGGAGGTTGCAGTATCCTGTCGGAGTTTGGCACCCTGCACCTAGAGTTTGCTTATCTCTCAGATGTGACGGGAAACCCAGTGTTCCGAGCCAAGGTGGACCACATCCGTCGGGTGTTGCAATCCATGGACAAGCCCAACGGACTCTACCCCAACTATGTCAACCCCAAGACTGGCAAGTGGGGACAACGTGAGTATTATCTCCCTTCTCCAAACACTTTTGGATGAATGAGGACAGCTGTAGAACAAAATTGTTATTTTTCCTAGCACAATAATATTTTACATTTAATTCTTAAAAGTTTCATTACTGGTTAAATTGATTAGTTAAAATAATTAGGTAATTAGTCAGTTAACTTATCTAAATTAAATAAATAAGAAAGAATAGGGTGGTCAGGCATGTGAAGAGGATGGATATTGGAAGAGTGGCGAAGACGTGGATTAAGGAGGTAGTTGGGAGAAGACAGAGAAGAAGATGGATGAACGCTGTAAAGGAAGACATCCAGAAGAGGAGTGACGGGAGGGCCATAGATGATGAAGAAATGTATCTAGATAGAAAGAAATGGAAGAGACTCACAAATTGTACCCAGTTTGCTGGAACAATAAACTGATAATGATGATGAGGCTGAATTTTAAACAACTGAACTGGTATTTTTATATGGAAAATACATGAGAATCACTTGCCTATGTGGTTACATGGTTTAAGGCATCACGCTCACAAACTGGACTGCTGAGGACAGAGAGATTGAGTTTTGAATCTGTCAGGTGTACTTAGGGGGTCTTTCCTTAAAAAATGTTCCATTCTCCCTCCACGCAAATGCAAGTAGGCCTACATTTCCTATAAATCTAACCTTCCTCATCCTTAAACCATTAGTGCAATTATTACATATGCATATGTTAAAAACAGGTAGTAATGCAGGGTGCTAAAAATAAATATAAAAAATCCTCCAGGGCAGCTGTATCCACCCTCACCTTTGTGTTGCTGCTCACTGGGGTGAATCTATCTAACCTTCACCTTCTGCCCAAGTCTGAAGATTATAAAGAGGTAACACATCTTATGCCATAACTGACAGAAAACTTGGACATAGCCTTTAGGGAATGGATATCTTCCCTTAGATTCCTTAGCTCACTGAGATTGTTTTATCAACCTTCTAACTGACATCTGACCAGCCCATCATATAATAGCAAGACACCACCCTTGTCTTCAGGGGAGTAAGGAGTTGGCCCCTCCATGTGTAACGGCCAGCGTTACAGAGGAAGTTCAGTTCTCAGCCTCAGGGACTGCCTGGTGAAAAAGCTGTATATGTTAGTTACTCTTAAGTTTATTAGTGAGTAACTCGTGTAGGTGAATGTACGGTACCAACTATGCCTGACTAAAACTAGCTAGGCACTACCAACAGCTTAGTGTGTCACTGAAAAGGGACCTCTCATCTTCCCCCACCTGGCACAGATGATTGCACTTAGATAAGACAAAAAACTACTCTCATAACCAAACCTTGATTTCTTGAGTAAGTGTCAGGTATACTAACAACACACCAAACTCGGACACTGAAGCTTTGTTAGTGTGTATGATAATAAACTTGCACCTGTTCTTGTAAATATTGTGCTCAATGAGATTCACACAAGTTTACTTTGGAGACTATAAAGTACAGTATTTGCCAATACAATTCATTGTAATTTTTATTTATTTTATTTATTTGAGTTATTTAGTGTGCACTTTCTGAACAGACTGCTTATATTAGAACACAAGAATTTCTATGGTTGAGATCCAAAGAAGAACCCACCAATTTTGCCAGGAAAGGTATTTTCACATACCTTCCAGGTTTATTTTACATGCTGTAATCAACATGGGAGGGCGGTTTTTATGCCCTTCCAAAGGAAATTGGACTATGATTTTTATCGCTCAAGAAATATCAGTCAAATCCTATTTGGTTTGAACCCACCAACATTGGGTCCTGTGGCGAGCACTTTACCCCAAGACTACCAAGATATACTTTACACCAACACAGTAAAAATGTTGTTTCTCATTTATTAATTTTTGCAAAATCATCAGCGGATTTAATTTTCATCTGTAACATTATTATTTTTTTTTCACATAGGAGATTCAGCCAATAGCTTATTACTAGTACATTGTATTTAACAATCATCTACTGAAAGAGTATTTCTTGTTGCATTGCACCTGCACTGGTAGATACACTAGTCATGAGGTTCAGGTTCAAATCTTGGTTTGGTGTACTGAGGGTGAATTTTCACTGTATTGCTACTATCTCCTTTCTATACTAATGTTAGTGCATTTTCTCTAAGTTACCCTCCCAATACTTACTCTTTATATTAAGTAACCTTAGTCATAAATATATTAGCTAAAACATTTTGATGTGATGCATACTTTACTTGTTTGAAGCACAAAAACACATATTTGTTCATAGCTCTACCAAGTCTTCTAGAAGTAGTCTTTTAGGAATCACAGAGAAAAGATTTGAAGGGGTCTCTGAATTAAGTTGAAGTCTGCTACAATCTGTATGAAAATGTCAGGCTCTTCAGGTCTGCAATCAAATGACCTTATTATGACATATTGCCTTAAAATGGTTAACTAGACATTTAAGCTTATCACCACAGAAAGTCAGGAAAATTTCGCCCACAAGTACAAAATAAAATAAAAATAACCCCTTGACACTAGTATCATTATCTCAGCTTAGACAATCGCAATACCGATCGAGCACGAAAAAATTAAAAATCAACGCTCTGTCCCTTGAACTAGGAGACGGTTTCTACAAGTGCTTGTTGATGTTTTGTTCCACATCTCATGTTCATTGTTGCACTAAATGACAGTTTCTACAAGTGCTTGTTGATGTTTTGTTCCATATCCCATGTCCATTGTGCACTAAATGACAGTTTCTACAAGTGCTTGTTGGTGTTTTGTTCCACATCTCATGTCCATTGTGCACTAAATGACAGTTTCTACAAGTGCTTGTTGATGTTTTGTTCCATATCCCATGTCCATTGTGCACTAAATGACGGTTTCTACAAGTGCTTGTTGATGTTTTGTTCCATATCCCATGTCTATTGTGCACTAAATGACGGTTTCTACAAGTGCTTGTTGATGTTTTGTTCCATATCCCATGTCCATTGTGCACTAAATGACGGTTTATACAAGTGCTTGTTGATGTTTTGTTCCGTATCCCATGTCCATTGTGCACTAAATGACAGTTTCTACAAGTGCTTGTTGTTGTTTTGTTCCATATCCCATGTCCATTGTGCACTAAATGACAGTTTCTACAAGTGCTTGTTGGTGTTTTGTTCCACATCTCATGTCCATTGTGCACTAAATGACAGTTTCTACAAGTGCTTGTTGATGTTTTGTTCCATATCCCATGTCCATTGTGCACTAAATGACGGTTTCTACAAGTGCTTGTTGATGTTTTGTTCCATATCCCATGTCCATTGTGCACTAAATGACAGTTTCTACAAGTGCTTGTTGGTGTTTTGTTCCACATCTCATGTTCATTGGTGCACTAAATGACAGTTTCTACAAGTGCTTGTTGATGTTTTTTTCCACATCTCATGTTCATTGGTGCACTAAATGACAATTTTTGCAAGCACTTGTGGTTTTGTTCCAGATCATATGTCCATTGGTGCACTAGGTGACAGTTTCTATGAGTACTTGCTGAAGGCATGGCTTCAATCAGGCAAGGAAGATCATGAAGCCAGGCAGATGTATGACGACTCGATCCACCACATACTGCAACACATGCTGCGAGTTTCCCCCGGGGGACTAACCTACATCTCAGACCTCAAGTTTGACAGATTGGAGCACAAGATGGGCCACCTGGCATGCTTTGCAGGTAACTTGTACCAAGAATGTTGATACCTATTAACCTTATTTTTTAAGAATTCATGAAGTCGATGAGTAAAATTATATATAATATTTCTTAGGAATTATAAAACTCTATAAGGAAAACCTCTTTTCGCTTTATGAGGCAATTGCATTATATCTGGAATTATAAAGTAATACCCTAGCTTTGCAGTTTTCTTCCATATTTTTATTTCTTATCAATTTCATATTTTATTTTTTTTACCTTTATTTGTCCAATTTCAAATTTTTTTAAAAGAATACTTAGAATAAAATGAATTTATTTTAGCTTTAAGCTGACTGAACTTGTAAAATTTTTACAACAGGTATGTCAAGTTGACAACATCAGTTAATTCTGATTAGATGGTGTGATTTGTTTTTATTTATGCTGTGTGAGGATGTCATGAGTATGAAAGCTCTGAAGGTGTTTGTGTGCTCAGGTGGGTTGATTGGTCTGGGCGCGCACTCCCTCAAGAATGACCTCTCTGATCGGTACATGGATATAGCGGATGGTGTGACCAATACGTGTCATGAGGCATACGATCGCACAGCCACCAAGTTGGCACCTGAAGTGTTTCGCTTCACAGATTCTATTGAAGCCAAGAGCCTCAAGAGCAATGAAAAGTACTACATTCTGCGACCTGAGACCTTTGAGTCCTACTTCATCATGTGGAGATTGACCAAAGACCCCAAGTACCGGGAGTGGGGGTGGGAGGCTGTGCAGGTGAGGTCATCTACTGTTACAAACAATCTGCCTCATATCAGTGCTTCTGTTATGCCTAAAAAGCATTATAAGTACAAAGCCTTAAAACT
Organism: Timema douglasi; assembly: GCA_901482245.1. Lineage (NCBI taxonomy): Eukaryota > Metazoa > Arthropoda > Insecta > Phasmatodea > Timematidae > Timema > Timema douglasi. The sequence continues at coordinate 42,549 of CABEEJ010004306.1, forward strand.
TCAACTTGGCTCCAATCAATATATCAGCTTCGATTTTGCTTCAAAAATTATTTCGGCTTCAACAATTATTTTTAAGTTTTGCCAGGAAAAATATTGGCAGATAAAATACTCAATTTATGTTGAATTATTAACATCCTGACCCATTATATAAATTATAAATTAATGTTTTTAAAAATCCGAAGTGACTGAATTGCAAGTTGTGATAGTAACTTGATTTATCAGATTAGATTTAAATATAATTAATCTTCACCATTCTTTTTCCATCAACCTTACTTCACCTTTAGGCAAATCAACGTTTACATTTTCCTGCACCCCTGGTTTTAAAACTTGTGAGTAATGAGTCACTAGCAGATTACTCGATACTTACTTGTAATCTCCGAAAAACTTATTTTTGAAATATCTGAGGTGCAAAACCCGATGTCACACTAGCGATTTGCAAGAGGGTTCGACTCGCCAGCAAAACATGGTATAAAACAGGACTTGTTTATCGAGTAGAGCAACATAAAACAAGATGAACACTCCATTCCCTCTTCATTTGCAGCTTTCTGAAAATGATTTTGTTGAAAAAAGCGCCATTGTACAAAATATATATAATTGCTTTAGACACACATTGTAGTCCTTCAATAAAACCAATCTGCGTAAAACAGTTTGTGTATATATAAGTAAAAGACACAAGCTTAATTTATACTAGCGTCAAATTGTGTTCTTAGCTAAGTTGGTAGGATGAGGTTCTATTAGTCTAGAAGTCAAGTTCCATCACATCCAAATTTGTTTTAAATCACATTTTATTGAAAAAATTAACTTTTCGAATAATGTTTAAAAATGAGGTGGCCAAATGGCTAGATAGTTTTATCAATTTCCTTTATTATAAAACTTTTCGAATAAGAAATTTTATTAAAATAACTAATAAGGTGATTCTGATCTGTATGAAAAATATACTTGTTAGTTGAGCCTATATAGACTAACCAATAGTCAGATTTAAAATACCTTTTGTACACCCATTACCATTTCCCACCTGTGGCCTGGGTTAGTTTTTTTATAAAAGTCATACATTTCACTCTCAGCCTGTCATATCTTCATATGTCTTATAATCTATCTTAAGACTAGGACAGGCACAATATCCAGCCCCCGACCATTAATTCATTAATGTGAAAGGATAAACCCATATTTAACCAGTGATAAGCTTTTCGACCATGCCGGGAATCGAACCCTTAGCTCAGTAGATTGACATACTACTGACTGAGCAAAGGTGTCCGATATTTAAAATAATTAACAAGTTAAATTAAATTATCTACATTAAATCAAAATGCTGACATATGTAGGAAATAATTATCAAAATAGTCAACCCTCTTAAAAACCTATAACATTTATGGGTTTTTTAATGTTGCAAGATAAAAAAATGAAACTTTTGATACTATAATAGAATTGACTAGTACTTTTTTTTTGATAAAATTTAAATGTACAAGAGTTTATTTTGGGAGATTTGATTCTTAAGAATAACACGCGATCACCTAACTATAGTAATTTTTGCAATTTTTGACACAATAAACTTGGTTGCAAACAAATAAAAGATTTAAAACTAGGGCTGTCAAACTCGATGCCTTGATTCTTACTGGTATCGAAAGAATCTAGAATCGATCTTAATATTATGATTCTCGCTACTTCGATTCTTAGCTCTCAATAAGAATGTGAACATTCAAAATAGCTTAGTTGCAGTTTCACTTAAATGCCGGCAAATTGTAAATATACTGTAATGGTCCAAATATAGTATGACCTCGAATATAATACAACCCTAACATTGTGAGGTGATCTACATGCAAAATAAATGGTCTCGAATATAATACGACCTGACATGACCGTAACAAGTGGTAAAAAGTAAAAACTTAACAAATTTGACACATTATTTTTTTAAAGTAATAGTTAAGTGAAACTTACAGAATATATAAATCGATTCCAAACAAACAATCGATATATGATACGTAGACTACAATGGCAATTTTTTTAAATATATTGATATATCTATCATTAATTGATATATCACAACGTGTATATCGAAAGCTACGATATTCCTATCAAATTAAAATGGCTGCTCTCCTGTAATTATATTCTTTGTTGCTTTTCAATTTTGAATGTTTTATTTAGCTCTTTGAATAAGATAAGTTTAGTAAAAATAGAACAAAAATTGACGTATTTAATAAAAATGCAGCAAAAACCGTTATATTTATTTTATTTCACTAGATTATCTATATATCATTGCCAAAACTTCATCACTAATTTCTGGCGAGCTAACTTGCATAAGATCAGCTATGACGGACAACTCAAATTTTTTGTAACTTGTGAGATGTGCTTCTTTCTGTTATAAAATCTGCAATTTATTGTATTAATTTCGAGTTTATTTGAATTCTTAGTTGTTCACTTTTGAATAATTTTAGTATGTTTAATAAACATCTATAAGATTGTGAGATTAAAGTTTCAAACAACATGTGTTGTAATGATAGCGTCCAAGTTTCACATTGAGGAGGGAGTAGGGTATCAGGTATGTCAGATTTTTTATTCAATAATGCTTGGGAAAATAATGAAAAAGGAAATGTTCAATAATCGAAGAATCAAGGTTGAACTTGAGAATAGGAATCAATAAAAACAGATATTGTGACATCTCTATTTAAAACTAATCAAAAAACCTTTTTTTTTTTGCACAGTGCACTCAATAGAATAAATGCATTTCCTTTTTACATTTGTTGTATAAGGATGTGTCTCAATCCCATTTCTTCAGATCTTTGAATCGCCATCAGTTCTCTAGTTCTGCCAGATTTAAAATTCAGTCAATAGTGAGTAGCTGGCATTCCGTAATTCACTGCGAGTTGCAAGATCACAGCTTGCGACTTCACTTGCTAGCGAGTTTCCTTACATGTTTCAAAACTAGGAACCCTGAAATGCTTCTCTCCCCTCTTTATCTGCCAATTTACAACACTTGATTCTATTATATTTGAATGAAGGTCAGGAAAGGTTGATAGACACACATAAAAGAAACAAACACAAACTGGATTTTACAATGAAAAGATGAACACAATTCACACTTTACATTGCTACCATTGGACAAAGAGGTAATGGCTCCCTCATAAAAAAAAGATCGTTACCGCCCAATCCCCAACCTAGGTTTCATTTTGAGATATATTATATATCAACACTTGATTCTAGGAATTCTATTTGTCACTGTTTTGCTTAGTTAGTTTCTTGAAATCTACCATAACCCTTCTGTGATCTGCTCCTAAGTTTACATTGATTTCTATCTCCAGATTCTGCATGAATTCTTCTTTCTCTTCATTTGTGCAATCATTCTTGTGCGCATACTCCTGGAATAAGTCTGTTACCTCCTACACAACTATTGACAATTTTATTATCTTTCCATTTGTATATCAATGCCTGCTGTTAATCCAACACAAATGCTACTCCTTTATATCTCCTGTCAGGTTCTTTATATCATTATAATCTCTATCCCTACGACAAGCCAGCCAGTAGTGGAAAATATATGGTTTGAATTTAAAAAAGACTGATCCAGGTCACAGGCAGGAAACGGTAATGGATGTAGTAGAATCTCTATCCCTATCCCATTTCCTTTCCATTATGTTTCACGTATTACCAGTATATTTACTTTCCTTTCCTTTCCCTTATAGCTTCAACAACTTCTTGTTCTTTTACCATTAATGACAGTTTTGTTAATTGTTCCAACTCGTAGACCAGTCCATACCTGAAGTCGTCGCTTGGTGAATCCGTCCTTTGCTATTTTTTGAAGCCTACCTGAATCCACTTCAAGATTGCTAGTCCTGTCGTTTCAGCATAGCCTCATTAGCCATCCTTTTCAGGGTTCTTCTCAGATCTTCATGACAATTGTAGCAGTTTCATAACCAAAGTTTCCATTATACTTCACTCAAGCCATTGCCCATATCCTTCAATGGGGACAAGGGGTTGGAATTTGGGCGACTTTCAAATACTATTGATATTTTATAAATAAATAAAATTTGATTCACACAGTTGTCTGACTGAGAAGAACACAGTTCTCTTTGCTTGTATGTTTGTAAAATACATATTCCTGGTGAAACACTATGGCTAGGCTTGTTAGTGGATAGGGCTGCATTGGGAGGACAACTTTTTTCTGTAGCAGATATTTGTAAATCATTGTTATATTTTATTTAGGAGAATGCCAGAGCCTAGGCTTTTCATTGCTTATATACTTTTTAGTTGGCCTTGTAAAGTGCTTGTTTGATTTAGTCATGTGCATTTATTATGAGTTTTTGATTACATTTTTATATTATCTTTGATCAATTTGAAGTTATTTTTTAGAATTTTTAGGCCATTTTTTGATTAATTATAGGTTATCAAAATCCGGGCCCAGGTTATTATTAATTATATAATTGGTGTATGGACTCTTTATGATATTTAATTTTTAACTGAACCATTCATTACAACACAAGTTTTGCAAAATGAAAGAATTATCTTTAAATCTATAATCCAAAATTTACTCTTAATTTTGTTCTCATCTCTTCTCTACTAATTAAAAAAAAGTCACCCTGTAGTTAACCTAAAATTATACACTCTAAAAAATATAATCCCCCTAAGACTAAAATGGTTACTGGATACTCTCATTCCTGATGTTGATAGAATTGCGGTTTTCAGGCACTGGAGCGCCACTGTCGTGTTGCTGGTGGCTACACAGGTCTCAAGAATGTTTACCTGGAAGACTCCCCCAAGGACGATGTTCAACAGAGCTTTTTCCTTGCAGAAACACTCAAAGTAAGTTATGCAAATCTAAATAAAGTGAAAGTTGTCTCTAAAAAGTTTATACAATTCACTTAAGAGTCGATTTTGAATTAAAACATGAAGTTTTTTTCGAGTTTGAGTAATAGCAGTGACGTGTGGTCAATTCTGGACAAAGGAAAGCAATGAGGCTACAATAAAGGGGGTCTGACGAACCCTAGTTTAATTGGAAGCTCAAACTGGTCCTTTGTTTTTGTTTTTTGTATAGTTAAAAGTATTATGGTAACACAAAATATGGATGAAATAAAACAAAAAATTTGTGGTCTTAGAAATACTACTCAATCATAAAATTATATTTATTTAAATAATAATTGTAATTTTAACTCAAATAATAAAAATTATAATGGTAAATTTACGATTGCCGAAGTTTTCTCTTGGGTTGTGGCCTGCAAATGAGTACAACCTTTCACATGCCTTATAATAGCTTTGTATCTAGATTTATTCTACATATCATTATCAAAAGTAAATAGTAAGGTCAACTATATAATTTTCTGCCAACCCAACACCGTTGATTACTATACACTTTCATAAAATTGAATAATGAAACGGGTGACCTGGTGGTCTAGGGGTAATGTGTCAGACTTCTGTGTTGGGGGTCTGGGCTTCAATCCTCGGTCCCGGCACTGATTTATCTGATAACCAAATCCTTCCTTCACCTCTGATAAGACGTGTATTAATCACAACTTGTGCATGTGAGGAATGTCAGGCTTCCACTGTGGTTTGGATTCCACGTTAAACTGTAGGTCCTCCATTTCATTTCACAATCACCCTACCATTACACGTTAGTGTAAGTGCTTATAACCCAAACGGGTAGTAAGACGTGGTGCTAATAATAATAATAATATTGAAACGTAAAAGTTTTTCTTATATAGGTTGCCTTAAGATGGATTGGGTCTGTCTGTTTCATTTATTTTATTTTTCTTGTTAAAAGCCTGGAACGAAAAACTATGCTTCAAAATATTACTTATAAATTTTGGCACAGCAGCTCTCCTCTTCCACTGCTGCACTTGTTAACGGACTTGTCATTCTACTACTGTATACTAAGAAACAAATTGCCTCCCTTAGAGATCAAACAAGCGTCAATATTCTGTAAAATAAAACTAAACTTAATGTAAATTGGTGATGAATACATTATTTTTTAAGAGTTCCCATAGTTATATCTAGAAACAATAAATATTGCTAAAACAACCTAAAAAAATAATATTTTAACAGTAGTGAATGTATGATTATACACCAATGATAATATTATTGTGATGATAATAAACTGCGCTGATACTCGCCAAGGGAAACATTGCTTCCCTTTCCCCGATGAGGGCCGGACAGACCCAAAAACAAACGATTAACGGAATAAAGAGTGAGTGAGACTAGCTGGCTGGCCGGTCAGTCTGAGAAAGAACTGCTTGCTCAAAGAAAAAGAGCTGCCACTCCAACTGTATACTTGTAAGAGAGGTTTCTAATTATAATAATTTGTTTTAACTTTATTTTCCTCTTCTTTTCTTCATTCCCTTTTTAATTTTAGAGACGCTTTGGTTCCCTTGCTTCCATCGAATAAACACCACTGAGCAATAAAGAGAGAGAGAGAGAGATGTATTTGTACTAGAAATATTTCAAGTTGAATTTTGTTTTATAGAGTTATTTCTAAACCATAAGTACAAATCAGACAAAAGGAAATATCAGGAGAGACTATTTGCTTTGAAATAATATCTTAGTATTAAATCAAATTAATTAAACTAAAATGTTTGAGTACTCTGAGTTTTTTGATTATATCACAAATGTCTCGAGTTATGTAAAAATCTTTGAGTCGAGTTTGAACAATTACTAAAACTCAAATTTTAGAGCACTCACACACCCCACCCCTACTCTTAGGTACTTTTCCTTGAAGAGTTTAGAGGTAAAAAAAAACTAGGTTAATTATTACTAGCTGATGATCACTTGGAAAGAGACCTACCATAAAATATAATATTTTGTAATACTAACAAATTATTTTTTATTTACAAAACAAAACACCTATGTTGACTTAAAATCTAATTAGGGTTTCGGAATTGCTAAGGATTTTTTTTGTCACAATTATTGTTTCAGAATAAAAAGGTTTAACTTTGAAAAAGTTTCATAAAAACAATGAGAAGTTAATATTTACTATAGAAAATGATAATTGTTAGTGACATTCCGAGTCTCATATACCCTAGCCCCCCTAAATACGAACATTGAACTCAACCATTATGACACTTTAACTTTCACAATGCTTTACAGTAAATAAAATAACATGAATTAAAGAGATATAGGAAGAAATCATAAAATAAATATACAACAAACTGTTGCTTTTATAAAGAAAAAATAAACACATGTTACAAAAAAAATCTAACTGATCAATATATCTGCTGTGAATTACTGTAAAAGTCAGCCACCATGGCAACCAAGTGTAAAAAATTAGTGTTGATTAAACAAGCATCTTTATTCTTATTTCAAAACCACTGATCTAGGAACATCTAATCTAAGATAATAATTTACTTGATATTATTCAAAAGTTAGATATTTTGTGGAGTTTCACGAATTAAAACTAAAGTTCAGCATCGTTAAAATGGTCTAGTAAACTCTTACCTATTATTGATTGTTTGTTTAAAATCGATTTGAGTTTTCTTCTTGAGTCTTACTTGACAAAGATTTAAGAATTAAATACGTAACAATTTGATAATTCATCAATTGTTTTTAAATCTGTTTTGATTATTGTGAATGGATGAATTTTTAATATTGTAGTTAAGTAATTGGAAAAGTAATAAAAAAAAGCACAACAAAATAAAATTCAATCTAACTATGCCTATCACTATCACCAACCCATTTGTGGAGTTAACCATGTTGAATACTATAGTGGTATCAAGATTTTTAACGTATAGTATTGATTATTGCGATACCAGTCGACACTATGGGTATCAAGTGTCGTATCAGGCCACAGCTAGTTAGTTTTTTTAACGATAACCTAAAAAATAACCTGTGATCTGTGTTATACCTCTAAAATGCACTAAAATCTATATAAAAAAAGGGTAGTCCTTCACTATTGTATTAATACTAAATAAAGATGTAAAATGTTAACTTTTGATGTAGGCCTAACCCATTCCTTAGTCTGCTATTTTAAGATGATCCCTAGATTTTGAAGCTGCAAATTTGGGGGAAAACTAGTCTTGGAGTCATATAAATACGGTACTTACAGCTCATAAATGGTGTAATATTACTAATTAGTTATTAAATGGTTTACCTTAGTAAATTAAAAACAACTTCAAAATGGTTAAATTATTTTGTCAGGAATAAATCAAATATTTTCAAGATTAGGTGTAGAATTAAATTTTATTTATTTTCACACAATAAGCAAATTAGATACCTAATAGTAATGACAAAATATTAACTGTGTTCCAAATAAGCTCACTAACTCATTTTTAACCCTTGCCTATTTCAGAGCTGTACAGCCTTAATTTAGACCAGGAGTCGGAAACCTTTTTGCACAATGCTCGACTTATCAAAAGTTTTGCAATCACACAGTATTTCTTCACTACACTTTTTATTTTTATTTGTACATACATCTTATATTTATTCCTTAAATTTAATCTTTCCTCAAATATTGATGTCCCTCCACCTTTATAAAAAAAAACCTATAGAATAAATAAAATGTACATTTTAATACTAAGCTATTTAGTAAATTTTTTTATGTCATTACCAATTTTTGGATGATCTAGCTAATTTTTTTCAGACTCCAATATTATTTGAAAGTACTTGCTATATAAACAAGTTTAAAATACTCAAAAATCCACTTTTAAATGACAATGCAGTTTTCTTGCACAATGGACTAAAAATTGGTGTGAGATTGACCACTGATTTAGAATTAAGATGAGAAACCACATTTTGGAAATGAACATCCTTGGTGCAGCTGTTGAGGATTAAATTTCAACCTTCCAGTTCACCGACTTATGCTACCTGTGCAGCATGTGTGTTTAACTTTATACAGTATATGCTTCTCAATAATAATCGAGTTGTGGACTTTTATGACCTAAAAGTTAATTTGAATTCCAAATCCGAATCTTGAAAAAATGTATGACCATAAGAGAAAATATAGATATGATAGGAAAATAGAAAATACAAATAATAACTACATTTTAACATAATTTCTTATAATCCATTCATCATAACATTCATACATTCGGTTGGGAAGTGTTAAATTACTGATTACTGGTTGTTAAGTTCATCCTAAAATTATAATTGGTTTTGAACCACCAATAAGCAGTCTTGCTCTAAAACAAATTTCACTTGGAAAATTGAGAATTTTCTTAAGCGTTCTAAGGATTTGAGGGACTATGAATATAAAAAAAGTAATGAATGCACACGACTAAATCAGACACGCACTTTACAAATTGAAGCTATAACATATTAATTGCCTACATTATCTTCTCATTCGAACATGTATAAAAAAAAATATCTTTGAGAATTTATAGATTCATAAAATAACTCAAAAAGGCATAAAAATTACTCAAAAATTACGCAAACCAAGTATATAGCCTACAATTTAAAAATAAAAAATTACCACTATTAAAAAAGTTTCCACAATCGTGGGATTATGAAGAGAATGTGTGTGAACATGAGACTTGTTTGTGATGTACCAAAAAAAGATGACATGTTAATCATGGTAATAAATAATCAACTAATGTTAACTTCTTTTTTTTAACCTTTTAAAGTATTTTTTCAAATGTAATATAATTTCAACCATCTTCAGTGGCCACATGGTCTAAGGCTCTACTCTCGCAGTGGACTAGACTGCCGATGACGAGGAAATTGAGTTTCATATCTCGGTTGGCGTACTGAGGGTGATATTTCCTAAATGGTTTTCCACTAATCCTCCACACAAATGTGGGTACACTTTCTATAAAAATACAACTTCTTCATTTATAAAAACCATAAGCGTATAATCCCCACGGGTAGTAAAACGCAGTGCTAAATAAAAAATATATCGCTTCAACTTTACATTCCTTGATAACAATGGTGTGTTTTGTGTTTCAGTACTTGTACCTACTATTCAGCGATGACAGTCTAATCTCTCTGGATCAGTGGGTGTATAATACGGAGGCCCACCCCCTACCCATTAAAGGGGTCAATCCCTACTACAGAGAGATGCTATAAACCTGGAGCCTTTAGGACAAATTAATTAATTTATTATTTTAATTATATTATTGGTAAGTAATGCTATGATCATTTTGAGATTTCCTCGAGCAACATATCATTTGACAGGATTAATGAGTTCAAATATTTAAAACAATTTTAACTAGCTATAACGATGCTAAAGTGGAAATTAGTAAAATAATACAGTCTGGAAATGCATGCTATTACTTGGTCATTAAGCTGTTGACATCTCACCTGCTGTCAAGGAATGTAAAACTCAGAATATACAAAACCATAATTATACCAGTTGTTCTCTATGGGTTGTGAAACGTGATCTCTTAAGGGTGTTCAAGTATACAAACATTTTGGAGAAATCCAGTTTTTGGCTTCAAACTGTCACCCGAGAATGCAAGTGTTCTATCTCCAAAAGTGTTAAATTTGAGATCTTTGGTGTAACCGTCTCTTTAGAATGTACATGCACTGCATAATGACTTCAAGAGGATACAAACTCTAGTTGTCATCTAGTAACATTGGTCTATACACATGGTCGAACTTCAATGCTATTTTACACAAAAGTGGAAAATTGGACATAAAACACTTGCATTCTCTGGTGACGAAATAAATTCTGGCAGTGTTTTAGTTTCACAAAAAGAATTTTTTTTTAATTCAACTTTTTTTTTTAATTGGCTTTAATAGACATTTTGACTAAAGGAATCTTATTACAAGAAATCTCTCAAACTTTTAATAGTAGCTATTTGATTTTTTGTATTTGACATAATGACTTGCTATAGATGATCCTGTTAGGAATACATTATGATCGCCTGCATGTTTTATTAAATATTTATTATTATATATAAAAATGATATTTTTATATTGCCATTTGTAATTATTTATTTGCTATCTATTAATTAGTTTTTTTAAACCCCTTATTTCTAAGCCCTCTCACCTAGTAATTTTAAATATATAGGTCTTATTTATTTATTTTGTGTAAACTTTCTACATTCCTAGCAAATTTAAATTTTATACCTTTCCTTAAAACTTGTTCTCTTTATCTCCACCCAATCACCCACCCTCCCTCTCACCTCTTTCCCAGAGTCTCACTCTTCATGTTATTTGTAGTGAGCGCTCTAACGATTATAGTAAATTCTGGCCTGTCTGCATTTTTTATGTAAATTCTCTCCCGACCATTAAAAGTTCTTATGTAAACTCAGTCCCATCATTATAAGGGTGCTATGTAAATTGAGCCCCATGATTATATTTATATATATTATTTATGTTATGTTAACTCATAAAAATTAAAAAGATGTAGGCCTAATTATTAAATATGGAAGTTTAGGTTAGGTTGGGTTAGGTTAAGTTGGGGGTTGTACATGGTACAAAGTCTCTTGGACAGCGGGTCAAACTATTGTTAGATTTTTTTTTCTCGTTTTATATTGTATTTAGTATCTTGTTTACATTTAATACGGGACAGAATTACACCACCTCATGTTAATAATGGCACTAAATTTACAGTGTCTAATGCAAATGGCATTATGGAATTAACACAGGAGCTTAGAGTAATAAACTCCTTGGGACATAATTTACGTCAACTCCTTTATACATGCCTGTCATCATTTTCTACCTCACCAAATTTGTATCCTTATTTATAGCCTCCCTCCATCCATTGTTTCCTGGGCTCCATTTTGAATCTAGCATTTATTGACATTTCAGCTTATATGATGTAATCCCTATACCAGCCTACCAAATTTCAGCTTTGCAGCTCATCTAGAAGTGGCTAAGATTTTTATGGCTACACAGACACACTTTTTGCATTATATAGACCGATATAGATTTCAATATTATACCTGGCCATAAACATTTAATTACTCATTTTCCATTAAATTTAGATATGGAAGAGTAAGGCCAAATTATATAAAGTGTATATGCATTTGCATGGAGGGATAGTAGTAAATTGTTTAGAAAAAAATTCCTTTCACCATGCCCAACCAGGATTCTAACTGTGACCTTATCATCAAAGGCAAACCAGATTATACATTCTTAATGCTTAGTCTGTGTGTCCACATATTATGCCGGTGGAAACAATTAATTGATAGTATAAATTGTGACACATTACATATGAACACTTATTGCACTCTCTTACTATGGTATCAAATTTGTGTTCTTGACAGAGAATAACTAGAGTGAAATGTCTCTCAACGGACACTTTTGAATAGTGGATTCTTCTTTAAAATGGACAATTTAAATTTCCCTATTAAAACAACATGGCCTCTTACAGTGAAACAACTCCCTGGGCCTCCTAGAACTTAAGCTTTCCCTCCACATATTGAAAAACATAAAATAATCAAATTCTTTTAACATCATTTGAATGAACTTATGAGCACAAATGGAGCAGTTTAAAATTATGTAAACAGAAATTGGTTACATTATTTTTTTCAATTGTGGAGGGCCAACTTTAGCTCAAGTAGGTCCACCACAGTTATATAAAATGGCTCATTTTTTAGCATAAATGTTCATCTTTAGACACATATGGGCACAAACAAAGCAGAAATGATTCATGCAAACAGAATTTTGTCATTGATTTTTTTCAAAATGTGGCGGTCCAGCTTGAGGTCATGTTTTCCTACAATAAATAGTAAAATTAAAAAAGGTCAATATGTCATATATTTTAGGAATCCCCACCCCCTATATATTCTGTTCGCAATAGGTTTTTACATGGATGACAGCTCGAAAATCATATGTTTGGATTTTGAGTGGCCAACACTTGTAAAAGATTACAGTTTTGTTATAAATGTAAAGATCTTTAATTACCTGTTATAGATTACATTTAAAATAACGTAAACTTAAGTTTTCTCATACTATTTCATTTTTTTAAATAATTGCTTTTTATCCAACTCGAAACAGAAAAAAGAGAAAATGGTCATTTTTTTACATACAATAAATGATTTTATGATTATTTTATTGTATTTTGAAATATTTAACTGAATAAAATATTTTCATCAACTGCATATCTGTATCATTGTAAAAAAACTTATTTACTTTTATGTTCAATCATATGGTTTAGATTCGTTAGTCGCCATTTTGAAGCTATGTTCGTTAGAAGTTTTTTGTGAAAGTGGTGTTAATTTTTTTTTTTAAGGGGAATAAAACTATAAATAAACTTTGTGTCCAACCTCAAATAAATATATAAATAATATTGGCCTAAATTACTGTAGACTATCACATTAATATATTACCATATGTTTTCATTAGTCATCCAAAGTGATAGATGTCAGCTGTTGGTGTAGTGATATATTAGGGATTCTAGTAACATTTCGAGCTGTCATCCAGGTAAACTTATGCCCGTATGCAAGGACGATGCTGAGCACAGCCAAATTACAGGCAGAGTATGAGCTTCGTACTAATACGATCTATGATGCAATATCTTGAGTCTCGCCAGAGCCTGGTCCCGGGCTTGCTCAGGCTATACTCTGCCCGTACTCGGAGGATATTTCCACAACATGGCGCTGCGCACATAGACGATCGAGACAGCTGTTTTCACGACAGGCCTCAGAAGGCCTCATGCTCAGCCTGTACTCTGGCCATGCTCAACATCGTCCTTGCATACGGGCCTTAGCTCATGAATGACTTAAAATAATAATTGCCACTTGAGATCCTATGTCCAGCCAAAAATTACTCAAAAAGCATAAGGCCTAGTAGGAGCTAAGAAAAGCCAATATTTATAAATTTAAGGAACTACATTTATGAAAAGACCCGCGATTTTTCTGGCTTGGAGCAGCACATGGTTTTGGAGCCACAAGTTCAAAAAAAGGGTGCCTTAAAAAAATTTAGGGCTCATGGCCTATAAACTTTTAAAGCTGTTCTCAAGGGAAATCAGCACACAATTAATTTTGGGAATACTCATTTTGTTGATAGATTTTATTAGATCATAATTTAAAACAAGGACATGTTAACGACTTAATCTATAGATACGATTAAAACTTCTCCCAATTAATTTGAATGAGATTTGAACTTTGACCACACTGTTATTAAAAAACTTAAAATGTATTTTAGTTTTCTTTGTCTTCATTACACAATATATGTGTACTAAAGTAGCCAACTTTCTTTAAATAATTTGATGATCATTTTATTATTTGGTCTTATTTTGAAATAAGGGTATTTGGTTTGATTCCCTGCACCTTTGATAAAATTATCATTAATAAAATTGGGACCTTTTTCTGACAGTGATGCTTTGACAGCTGGGGATCTTGTTGCTGTAACTGTTATAGAGTAAGTTACAGTAGCCTCATGGCTTCTTTGGTGCTGACCGACAGCTCACAGCCGACTTCTGACGGCTTTGAAAAGCTACCAGACCAAATTATGTATCCCTATGCCGAACCATATGATCTGCAAAAACATGTGTTTAACAGCTGTCACTTCTGACGGTCAAAACTTGGGCTTATACCTAAATGTTGACTGTCAGAAGTCGGCTGTGAGCTGTCAATCAGCACCAAAGAAGCCATGGGGCTACTGTAGTTTGTAATTCATGTGCTGATATAATTAGTATGTACATAAAGTGCTCATTATAATAAGTTGAAAAAGCATATGTAAGAAATATAATAAAATGCATTCAATTAGTTTTTATTTTCATAAAGAGGAAATTCCCGTACTACAACGATTCACTTGAGCCATCCAGGCTACCTCGATACTTGAGGTAACTCCCTCCTCCCCCCTTTCTGTCATAGAACAAGCTGGAGTGTAGCATTAGAGAGAGAGAGAGAGAGAGAGAAAGCTGTATGCTAGCCGTCACATTTGTCATGTATTGCAAATTAGTCGGGAACAAGTACCTAAGTACACATATCGTAGTATGCAATAAACCTCTAAAAGCGTAACTTTAACACCCTCTCTCTAAAGAAGACTGACTCCAAATGGCAACAATATTACATTCAACCAGGGTCATTCTGTCTTTGAAGGGCTGGAGGGGAGGTTAGTTTACTCCAATCTATCATAATCATTTAGAATTGAATTTTTAGTAAGTCCATTTTTTTTCAAGGACTTGAATACCCTTAATTTACATGACGGAAAGAAAATTAGGATATTCCAAAACAAGAGGCTTAGGAAAATATTTGGTCTAGAGGGATGAGGCTACTGGGGAGTTGAGGAAGTTACATAAAATATGTTACATACCCTTTAGTAATAAACAGATATTGTTAGAATAATCAAGTCTCATAAATTACGTTGGACAAGACATGCAGCGAAAATAGAAGATGCAAATGGGATTATAACATTAGAATGGATCTGAAAGAGATTGGGTTTAATGAGCTGGACCGGATAGCATTAGTTCAAGATAGGGATAGGATGTAATGAGGTGGACTGGATAGAACTAACTCATGATGGGATAGGATGTAATGAGGTGGACTGGATATAACTTCCTCAAGATAGGGATCAATAGAGTGCTTTTGTGCGTGCGGCAAAGTGCAGAACTTATTCTCCAAAACATTTTGTGAAAGTATGAGGTGATCTGATTTGGTATTCCAATAATAGTACTTTAAAGAGCACTAACATTCATTTAATTTAGTTCACCACTTATAAGGAATAATTATATTTGCTATTAAAAAAAATTGCCAATAATGTTTAGAAACAGATTTCAACTGGTTATGAGCGTATAGCCCTAATGGTAAGTAAGACGCTGTGCAAAAAATAAAAAAATAAAAATGGACATGCAGTGTTAAACAATTAATCTTTGTGACAAGGATTTAAATCCTAAACCCCATGTGGGAATTGATTGTCTGAGGATTAGTACATGTAACAAAGTGTGCAGGGTACAAGCCTATATCCACATCTCATTCTTCAAAACCTTTGTGAAAATTGATATCTATTTACTTTGTTGCAGGATGGAACACAGGCATCTGGTTCTGACTGACAAAACTAATTGTGATTCAGTAATATGCCCTAAATACTAATCACCTTAACTTTCCGGCCTCTTCTTTGTTTCCATTATTTGGAAAGGATGAACACTTAGTTTTTGAGTTATTACAAAAAATGATTTAATTATCATTGAAATAAAACGTATTGCATATAAACAACTTTCTATAAAAATATTATTCGTAGATCAAATGACTTGTGGTTATTTATTAATACTGCCCAGAATTGATATTACGAGAGGTAGCTGGCTGTACTCAAGACCATGATGAAAGTTCGGCTCACAGATGTTGCATACATTGTGTTGTGTTAATGTCGTGTGTAACAAACTAGTACACTACTTTTCAGTGATAGGCAAGGAAAACAAGTTAGAATTCTGCCTTGAAAAACTGATCAAACCATATTAACTTAAATAGAAACCATTGTTTAAAAATATTGGTATCTTTTTAATTATTATCTTTCATTAGAAAGAAATATTTTAAGTGTTTAGAACTTAAAATATCTTGTTATGGAAGTTTTGTTATATTTGTTTTGGGAAGCGGGCTGAAAAAACTGTACATAGGGTTATGAAATATACATATAATGTGGGTTTTGTAAATTTAAACGCTGTCTAGAATTCCAAATTGTGCGGCATTTTAATATTTGTGTTATTTTTGACATGACTTTATAGCTATGTGAGAGAAGCTGGTCGATGTTTTACTACACATTGAACTCATGACTGTGCATTTTGTATAATTAGGTAATTTTTGTGTAGTCTTTGTATGGAAGCGTCCTTATCAATCGGATACCAGTGACCCAAGTCTTCGTAGTTAGTCACAAAATATGTCACAATTTCCATCTTCCATTAGTTTAAGGTAATTTTATCCTTGTTTTGAAATATTAACTTTTTTTCTAAACGCCTTGCGGACTTGTACAGTTGGTTTACATTAACACATTTCCATGTTTGTATGATAGAATATTTATTTATTCATGTTAAATAATGACAAGTGAGTGTTGATCTTATTCAGGTCATTGCAGTCATGAGGGTGAGTTTATATTTGATACATTTATTGCATTCTACCTTATTGCTCGTTTGTGATAACTATCATTAATTTTAAACATCAGGGGTGGAAGATGACTGTTAAGGAAATGCACCAAAATGTTTTTAAAAAGAGAATGAAAGAATTACCAGTATCTATCTTACCAGAAATAGCATTTAGTATTTTTCAGTATTTATCTTGCTACAACTTTGGTCCATTGACACTGAAGGTCAAGGCCTACACCATTACTTGAAACCTAAAGGTTTGCATTAAAAACTTATCACATCACAGTAAGTGACCTCTATTGTTTACAAGCAATATTGTTTGTCCTATTTGTTTATAGTAAGATTATTACTATTATCGTTCCTTCTGTTAGTTTAATTATAGCTCAGAATGTATGTATGTAATTTTTTAGATTTAAAGTTTAACAGAAAAAGTGTTATCCTGTGTAGATATTTTTGTCAAATTCATGATACGCATCCATTCCATTAATAAATTAGAAGACTTCTTTGTGGTGATATTCACACACTTTGTTTTAGTAAAATCCTTCACTTATTGATCCATTGTAGTTCTTAACAAAGTATTAGGTGTGTACAAAACTTCAAAAACTTATACTTCTCTTTGAATATGCATTAGCTTTAACTTCAATTCAAGAGGGAAACTCTGGATTCAGCAATTACGGAACTTAGCCAAAAAATATTTAAAGTTAAAAAACACACTTTAAAAAGAAAAATCTTTTTTCTGCTTTTATTTTCATCACAAATTAATGTTTTTACTTTGCTTTGAATTGAAAAAGTGTGTTTTGCACACCCCTACAAAGCCGGAATACAATACCTAACATGCTCCTCAATTGACAATTATTTTAATAACAAAATACATAAACTGTTTCTTTCCTATGCTTACTCTTTCACTGTCCCAAGGAGTCTTAATATTTTGGATCAAAGCAGAGATTGCATGGAGAGTGGTGTTCTTGTTGTGTGTTTCTCATTGTGAAGCTATGTTGTCTCTCTTTGTGATTTATGCAGCTCTCTTGAAGGTCAATACTCACTTGCCTCTCCTTGTATGGATTTACTTAATTTGATTGTTGTTTGGGAGAGAGGATAGATATGAGATGAAATTAATATATTCCTGTAGTAAAATTGTAGTAAAAGTGGTATACATGAAATGTAAGTGTAAACAATTTTGTTTAGTACTAATTGCTCAAGTATTGGTTGAAATATTACAACACAACACACCTATGTATTCACTAACGTAAAAGTGATATTCAAATAAAACTTTGTCAATATTGTAATGAAATAATAAAACCGGTGACTCAAGCTTGACAAAAGTTGACATGCAAAAGGGATAGTCTACTTGATTTGGAAAGAAATTAATTAAAAATTAATGCAATCTTTAAATAATGTTGTTATGAACATATAAGAATTTTTTGAGCACTTTTGTCTCATTATTTTACGTGTGTACATAAATCATTTTTTCAATTAGAGACAATATCAAGACAAAAATAAACAGATGTATAAAGACAGAACTGATACCAAAAATCTTGTTATAATTTTTATTTTAATCACTATTCAAGGTAATTGGTCATATTCTTTAGTAAAAAGAAATCACGAAATAGTGTGAAGTATTTATTTTTGTCAAATTGCAACAACAAAAATAAATACCTTGGAGACCTTTGATACACATTTAAACAAGTTCTTTGTAACTTAAACTATATTTTTCTATTCCATCAATTTGAAATATTCAATATTGGTCATCTTCAAAGAAGTCAATGCCATTAACATAAATGATATGTGAATTTTCTTAAGAGTCCACAAATTAAAAATAGACTTACACCCATTTTTTAACTAGACATTCATTTTTGTATTATTGTATCAGTGGTAGCTGTATATTTACATTATTTTAATATACTTTACTATTTAAAAAATATTTTTAATTTTTATTAAATAATAGAGATTTTTTTAGTCTTCTACATGGTTATAATATTCTTGGCAAGCTCTTCTTGACCGCACAAATGTTCAAGAAGAATTTGAACTAGAATAATTACCAAAAATATAACATCCAGATACAACATTATTTGAAAATGTCATTGTTTCAGCTAATTGTGATGGTACTATTCTATTGTAATACTAAATATGAGCTAACCACTCAGGTTTATAGATATACAAGCTGCACTTGCAATTTACTGTGTGTGTTGTTTGAAGGTTAGCACTTGTCTGATAAGCAAAATATTAAATCTACATTAAAATAGTTCTGTATGGCTGTGTTATTATGATACATATGATAATAGCAAGGGTAAATTTATAACTTTGTATTTGTGTTTTCTCATATGTTATTGATATTCCAGCAGTAAGTCAATTCATTACATTTCATTGTATTCACAATGTAGAACAAATATTAAAAGAACAAAAACTTTCTGAAAATAAATTGAAATAAATAATTGCAAGATTATAAGTTATCTATTATTTTATGTTTATTTGTAAATTTTCCTGTCAAGGAAACTAGAAACTAGTATAAAGCCCAGCTGAGTGTATATTTCATCATATAAAATTAGTCTAAAATTATTTGAACAAATTAAAATAACTTTATTTAAAATTAGTATACAAATAATTGATGAATATTTAGGGCTCAGCACTCGATGTTTGGGGGCTTAAGCCTGGCTGAGGTCGACACATTTTTACCGGTTGATGAAAATCCATATAACAGCTTCATTTATAGAATTAAATCTGCCCCATATTGATTGTGGCATGTAAAAGATATCTGACTGATATATAATCATTATACCTTTGCAGCAAATTTATAGGTTTTTTCTCACCTGCTCATTGAAATTTAATGTTGAAAATAAAGTTAAACTATAGCACTTAATGACTTCTCTAGTATATGTTACTTCTCCCAGATGAAGCAGGTAGGCAAACTGTTGAAGCCCAGTGTGCATGCCATGTTCCAGATAGATAAGGTAGCAAGCACATCATTACCTTTGGGTTGAAAAATAACTTATTTATAAAAATAATTTAAGTAGCTTATTTAAAAAATTAATTAACATAAGAAAAAATCAGATTATTTACTAACCATCACTTCTTGGAGATTAGTTTGAATTATGGCTTAGGTCCAAATTTATTTTTCTTGTATGATTAGATAAAGTAATAATGATATGGACTCAAATTACAAGTACAGTTTTAGCTTTTGAATTAAAGTGAACAACAAATATATGATTTAAACTATGTATTAGGGGCGGTCAGGCACCCGAAATCTCGGGCAAGTATTTTTTATGCCTGTATTTCAATTGGGCATATCAAGAACTTGGTAAATAAATAATATCATAGTACTAACCTCAAATTCAAACTTTGAAAAAAGTATTGTTTAACTTATATTCATAGATGAATTATTTCAAATCAACTAATATTAAACAAAGGTAAGTATTTTTTTTTTTTTAATTTGTAAATTATTTTGTTTGCTTTCAACAAAACTATGATAACGTTTCTCACATGTTACAAGTCTACAACATTGTGAAATCAAGACTCCTACGGTGTAATTTTCTCTGTCAATGGCAACAACATAAATTTAACATTTCCTCTCTGAAATTCTTAGGCCCTATGCTTGCAAAAACTTAATTTAGATTATTTTTCTTTACATTTCTTTAATTTATTATTACTAGCCAGATTTGTTAGGATATAAATCGAAAAGTATGCATCACATGAAAATCAAATAGGAAACGGCCATTTTGCTTCAAGTAAACACGATTTAGATTAATGTATGTTCCAAGTCTTGTGCATACTGTATCCTTTCAATTTTTTTAAATATTCATTTAATGTGTGTCCTAGGAGGGAGCAATTGCTCACAGAAAATGTAGAGGAACTGGCAAAGTGAAATATGCTCTAGTATTAACTATAAATTCTTGAGCATAAACTATCCATTTTACTTTTTTTTTAATCATGCGTGATTGTTTTAACTCGTAATTTGAAATTTAGTAGGCCTGTGACAAAATTGTTTATCTTTTTT
>CABEEJ010004307.1:9643-21965 GCA_901482245.1 Timema douglasi
ACCAAACAATCAAAAAAAAGTGTTTCGCGTGTCGTGGATGAAATCCCCGATATCTGTGAGGGGGAGGGAAGGGGGGGAGGGGGTACGTGAGTAGCGGGTGACGTGTTCGGTTTACCTCGGGGAGTACCAAGTACCAAACAAACATGTATCTGGTCTGCTTGTGTGTGGTCCCAACAGCGGAGGACCCGGCCATCTTAAAACTAACAATAATAATAATAATATTTAGCACCACGTCTTACTACCCGTTCGGGTTATACGCTTTAAGTACTGATTACACTAATGGATTAGGAATTGGGAAGGTTGAATCAGAGGAAGTGAACCCGCATTTGCGTGGAGTGAGAGTGGAAAACCATTTAGGAAAAAACCACCCCCCCCAGTTCACCCGACCGAGATTTGAACCTCGATCTCCCCATCCTCAGCAGTAGAGCTTCAACACGACTAGCGCTTTAGCCGACTACGCCACCGAGGCGGGTCATCTTACAGCTAGTTTCAATACACGATAGTGCCAATGCTCCTTCCTCTTAGGTAACATCCTCATTTCCCATTCTTCAAGTCTATTTGTAGATTACCTTGTGTTAAGCATTTAAAATAAGTCGCGTAATCTGAATCGTTAACACATTTTTACTGTCTCGTCACCTCTGAGAGAGAAGTATTGTGATTGTTAAAAAATATTGAACTTGATTGTCAAAGTTTCATGACCCCTTGAAATATTATTATTACTATTATTATTACTAGCACCGCGTATTACTACCCGTTCGGGTTATACGCACTTACGCTAATGTGTAATGATAGGGTGATTGTGAGATGAAATGGAGGACCTACAGTTTAACGTGGGATCCGAACCACGGTGGTAGGCCTGGCATTCCCCACATTCACAAGATGTCTTTTCAGAGGTGAAGGAAGGGGTTTGGTAATCAGATAAATCTGTGCCGGGACCGAGGATTGAACCCCGGCCGCCAGTATAGAAGTCTGACACCTTACCCCCCTATACCACCAGGTCACCGTCCCTTGAAACAAAAAAGAAAGTTGTTTTTACAGTCCCATCCATCCGTCCGTCTGTACCTCGGGCTACAGCCGAAAATATTTTACCGATTGGGCTAAGACTTGGTATATGGGGTTTTTATAAGTTCCACTCTGAGGGATTTTTAGAATTAGATTTCTAACCTTACATTTAAAGGTAGTTTACTGAAGTGCAAAATAGAGAAAAAAAATTCGATTTTCTCAAAATTCGCACTAATGATTTTTATTTAATTTCGCAGCTTTATACCATTACTATAATCAAGATGGAAATTCTCATTTTATCATGAAAATAATTTTGAGGATACGTTACTTAAGGGAAATTTTTCAAGTTGGATCGTTTATCCAAAACTATTTGACATACGAAACAATCTACCATTATAAAGTTGTATTACTAATAAAGATTTTATAAAACCCATAATTTCTGAATTATAAGCAAATATATATATATTTAAAATTCAGGTCTTAGAAAATGAATTTGATTCTTATGCTCTTTGGTGTACAAAGATGTTTCTCTTTTCCCAATTTTTCTCTAATAGTGTTTCTAGCTCCTAATGCCATGAAGTAATAGTGTATAATATTTCATTTATGATATTTGGTTTATTGTTTCTATTGTTTATTATTTAATTTCACAAATTTTACTAGTTTTTAGTAAATGTCTATTTTAATCCCTTTGGCCCTGTCGAGTGCAAGTCTAAAACCTATTTTTTGGGATGGTGGGCGGAAGGGTGAAAGGCGTGGCGTGGCTTCACAACCGACCAAAGTATCCCTCCGCGCCAACAAGAACAGATGGATCACGGAAACCATAGATGGTGCTAACTACCGGACAGGTCTTGCGGAAATACCATACGTTTGGAAATTTAAGTTTTCTCGAGAACCAGTGAAACTTTTATGTCAATATTTTCAACACTCCTTCTAAGATACTGTATCGATGTTTCTTAATTGTTACATTTTCTTATTTTTTGTTATGAAGCTGACAGTTTTCTGTTAGAAAAATGTTAATTTTATCGATATTTGATCATTGTTAAAATCATATAGGAGATGTATATATTAAAATGTGTGACTTAATAAACATGCTTCTATTGTTGAACAAACCGTTTCCGAAAATAAAATTGCAAAACAATGAAAACTCTTGAAGATAACAGTTTGTTCCCACGGCTCTGCATTTACAAGACAAATGAAAAGGGCAAATGGCCTTAAGATAAAAGCCAGATAAAGTTTGGGTGGCACAGAACCATTTATTTATGAATGGACTAATAACTGGTTGATATTAGCCCATCTGACAATATTGAGTTAAGGGCCGGTCTCATGACTCCTGGATAGATATAAATCTAGTAGGTAAATATTTATATCTAGTGGATAAGTTAAAAGTGCGTCTTATGACTGCAAGATAGCATTTATCTGCCAGATAAAATGGTTGTTGCCATAGTGACGCGTTGTTTTAATGAGGTTTCTCCAATCAGAATCTGTTTTAGGTTAAAATCTTAGTTCACCTGCTTAGTAAACACAGGCCTGGGCTTTAACTATGTAAAGTTAAAAGATTTAATTCACACTTTTATATAAATTGACAAGCTATTTGTAGAGTTATAGTTATATAAAAACAAATTATTAAAATGTGAGTAAAATAAATGAAATGTTGTAAACGTTGTACCAAACTAGTGATATCATTTTGGCAAACACCGGTATTTGCAAAACAACTTGGCTTCTGCGCCCACGTGACGTCATCTGTTTCCTCGCACTCGTTTGGGCGCCATTATCTAACAAATAATTAGGGTTCTCCCCACTCGCTAGGTTGTAGCGGTAGCATCAGAGCTTACACGCATGCGCGCATCAGTAAAAACAGTACCAACCTTGCATTTTCTGTATAAAGATATATTTATCCCACAGTTAGCTTTCTGGCAGATGAATTCAGTTCATTATAAGCGTAAAATATTAAAGTGGCTGATAACCTTTAACTGGTAGCTAACTTTAACCTCCCGATAGCAATATGTATGCGGTAGTCATAAGACCGGCCTTAAATGAACTAATGACTGGATGATATTAGCCCGTCTGACAATGCTGAGTTAAATGAACAAATGACTGGATGATATTAGCCCGTCTGACAATGTTGAGCTAAATAAACTAACGACTGGATGATATTAGCCCGTCTGACAATGTTGAGTTAAATGAACTAACGACTGGATGATATTAGCCCGTCTGACAATGTTGAGTTAAATGAACTAATGACTGGCAGATATTAGCCCGTCTGGCAATGTTGAGTTAAATTAACTAATGATTGGCTGATATTAGCCCGTCTGACAATGTTGAGTTAAATTAACTAATGACTGGATGATATTAGCCCGTCTGACAATGTTGAGCTAAATGAACTAACGACTGGATGATATTAGCCCGTCTGACAATGTTGAGCTAAATGAACTAACGACTGGATAATATTAGCCCGTCTGACAATGTTGAGTTAAATGAACTAACGACTGGATGATATTAACCCGTCTGACAATGTTGAGCTAAATGAACTAACGACTGGATGATATTAGCCCGTCTGACAACGTTGAGTTAAATGAACTAATGACTGGATAATATTAGCCCATCTGACAATGTTGAGTTAAATGAACTAATGACTGGCTGATATTAGCCCGTCTGACAATGTTGAGTTAAATGAACTAATGACTGGATAATATTAGCCCGTCTGACAATGTTGAGTTAAATGAACTAATGACTGGCTGATATTAGCCCGTCCGACAATGTTGAGTTAAATGAAAGTCTCTCTCTACAAAGTAAGAGAGATATAAAAAGAGACCACTCACACGTCTACAGTAATATTCACTTCATCAATATTTCATAGACTGCCATTTCGCTTTTAACTTCCCATCTTCTAACACTTCTCTTTTATGAGCCCATATTTTTAGCGTTCAATTTCTGAAGAAGGGGAAAAAACCCCTCATAAACTCTGTGTATTTCATGGCAGTTTAGCGTTATGGAGGACTACGTAACATGTACAGCTATGTTTTAAAAACAGAGGCAACTGTTTCATGCTCTCCTTTTTTGAAAATAACTTGATTGTTCGGAGCCGTTGTGGAAGAACCTTAATTGCAAATTAGGGGTAGTGGGGGGTGCAATTAGTTATCAAAGGGGGTTTGGCACCCCTAAGCTAAAAAAAAAAAAGATTACGGACCCTTTCCTATCAAATTAGTTTTTGAAACTTTACAAGATTTGGTTCTCCAGCAATATTTTTGAGATTTGGATGACCCTAGAAGTTTATTATTATTATTATCACCGCGTCTTACTACCCGTTCGGGTTATACGCACTTACGCTAATGTGTAATGGTAGGCTGATTGTGAGCTGAAATGGAGGACCTACAGTTTAACGTGGGATCCGAACCACGGTGGAGGCCTGGCATTCCCACCCTAGAAGTTACTCGTTGATCTTGGTGGTCTTGGGACAAGGTGATAACTTCATGACCTGAGATTCGTGAGTTCAGATCTAGCCAAGGGGTCGACGGATTCTTCTCGAACGATGAGACTCGGTAGCACAACTTCCTTCGGAGAGGAAGTAAAGCCGTTGGTCCTGTGCCGATTGTGGCTTGTAAGAGAATCCTGGTGGATGTGTGAAAATAAATTTCTCGACAGTATTTGTAGGCTCTTTCTTGCTCGCTCATATAAATTCAGTGTGTAAGGCAACGGGGTTCCACCACACTTCCCCTAGTACATGGTATTTCTACCAGATTGTTCAGGTAACACTAGCCAGTCGAAGGTCTGAGACCGGCGGAGGGATATAAATTACACACGCCGACCTTCAGGTCATCGATTTAAGAAGTTACTTAGAGCGGTCCTAGCTTGGATATCTCTTTCGGAAATTAGACGACTACAGAAGCTTCTTGTAGTTTCACGCAAAGAGATCTTTCATTTTGGTTTTTTAGCACCACATCTTACTACCCGTCCGGGCTATACATTTATGCACTAATCACGCTAATGGCTTTAGGGATTAGCAAGGTTATATCCATATAAAAAAATAATAATATTTAGCACCGCGTCTTACTACCCGTTCGGGTTATACGCTTTAAGTACTAATTAATCTAATGGATTAGGAATTGGGAAGGTTGAATTAGAGGAAGTGAACCCGCATTTTCGTGGAGGGAGAGTGGCAAACCATTTAGGAAAAACCACCCCCAGTTCACCCGACCGAGATTCGAACCTCGATCTCCCCGTCCTCAGCAGTCGAGCTCAACACGACAAGCGCGTTAGACAACTACGCCACCGAGGCGGGCTATATTTATATGAAGTGTAACCGCATTTGCGTGGAGGTAGAGTTGAACATTTTTCGAAATCTAACCTTGATCTCCCCATCATTGGCAGTATAGTCTACTACGAGAGTAGCACCTTAGACCATGCGGCCATCAAAGCGGGTATCTTTCGGATTCATAGTTTAGAATACCAGAGGAGAGAGAAATAAATATAGAATGGACCAAATTTTGAGGAATGCCCCTGTTCCACCAAAACTGGTTCGAAGGAAATATCTCAATTACCTTCCAAATCCCTTTTCCTTTTGTGTGCCCCCTCACCCCGGCCCTACCTAACACGCCCCACCCCCTGTAACTTGCCCGGCCTTGTCACGTAACGACTATTTGAAGCCGTACCCGAAGCAAGGAATCAAAGTTTATGCTAGGAATAAATTGGAAATGTTTAACCAGAGTCTGTGTGAGCCCCCTCCTTCTCCCCCCCTCCCCCCTCCACACCACCCCCTGGTCTGGTCTGTGACGCAGAACGCGTGTTATAAGCCGTGAGGGACAAATTCAACAAAGGTTACCGCGCCGTCAAGTGGAAGCTTGACGTGTTCATAATGGCTGTCACGCTCAAGAATGTTGACGAAAATAGAACGTTGTTTTAATTATTACGGAGAGAGCATATTTTATAGCTCCCGGTTCAAGGGGAACATCTATTGCGACTAGTCTTAGGGAACCGTCATATTACCGCGTGGGAGCTGTTATTAAGATGTTAACTCAGATTAACCCGCCTCGGTGTCGTAGTCGGCTAACGCGCTTGTCGTGTTGAGCTCTACTGCTGAGAACGGGGGAGATCGAGGTTCGAATCTCGGTCGGGTGAACTGGGGGTGGTTTTTTCCTTAAATGATTTTCCACTCTCCCTCCACGCAAATGCGTGTTCACGTCCTCTAATTCAACCTTCCCAATTCCTAATCCATTTAGAGTAATTAGTACTTAAAGCGTATAACCCGAACGGGTGCTAAAATATTATTATTATTAACTCAGGTTAAATCCTAGAGCTTTAGCTTTTCTTTTTTTAAAAAAAGTTTTATTTTCAATGGGACCACCAGAGTTCTTAGCTACGGATCAAGAGGTCTTGTGTTCGATTCCCGGTGTGCCCATGATTTTGTGAAGCGGTGGGTCTGGAACGGGCTCAACTGAACCTTACGAGGACAAGCGACGAGCTATTCGAATAAATAAATAGCATCTCCTGGCTTAGAAAACTGAGATTAACGGCTGAAGGGTCCGTTGTTCTGACCATATGACACCATTTATTCGCAGAAACTGGCACTATACTCGACAACAAATGGCGGCCACTCTTTTTGGTATGGATCGATTAAGATCTACGTCATGAAGATTTTTTTTTTAAATCTTAAATGGCGTTCTTATTGGAAAGGGACGATTTAAACCCTTGAATAACGTGGAAGTGTACATGTTACTAATGAGAATGTTTGAAATTTTATAAACTACATCGGTGATATGGCGGTCTAGGGGTAAGGTGTCAGACTTCTGTGCTGGCGGCCAGGGTTCAATCCTCGGTCCCAGCACAGATTTATCTGATTACCAATCCCACGTTAAACTGTAGGTCCTTCATTTCATCTCACAATCACCCTACCATTACACATTAGCGTAAGTGCGTATAACCCGAACAGGCTGAAAGATGCGGTGCTAATAATAATAATAATAATAATAATAATAATAATAATAATAATAATAATAATAATATAAACTACATCGTTATTTACCCGCTTTGGTAACCACGTGGTCTAACGGGCCACTATCACAGTAGACTAGACTGACGATGACAGGGTGATCAAGGTTCGAACCTCAGTCGGGTGTCATTAGGGTGGTTTTTCAAAATGGGTTTTACACTCTCCCGCCACGTAAATGAGGATATACTTCCTCTAAACATAACATTCATAATCCCTAAAACCACAAGCGTCGTTAGTACATAAGCGTATAATCTGAACAGATGGTAAGGTGTGGCGCTAAAAATAAAATACTTCCTTTTAAATTATACCTTCCTAAATCCCTGACACATAAGAGAGGTTAATTAAGACGCGCATAGCTCTAACGGGAAATGAGACGCGGTTTAAAAGTAAAACCGCTCCAATTAATACGTCATCGTTCTGATACTACGCTGCTCCGCATCTAAGATCTTGGATTCATACATCTTTGCACTGATGATACGCTCAACTGCTTCGGACTCATTGACCAGGTTTCCCTCATGTCCTTCATCCATGGTAGATGGAAGATAACTCTTTGACCAGGCTTCCCTCATGTCCTTCATCCATGGTAGATGGAAGATAACTCTTTGACCAGGCGTTCCTCATGTCCTTCATCCATGGTAGATGTAAGATAACTCTTTGACCAGGCGTTCCTCATGTCCTTCATCCATGGTAGATGGAAGATAACTCTTTGACCAGGCGTTACTCATGTCCTTCATCCATGGTAGATGGGAGGTGGTGCCTGAACTGTTATCAGTATAATATTTAAATAGCGTGGATCCCCAAATATCGATACTTTTCTTGGCTTCAGCCACTATAGAGAGCCTTAGTTCATTCAATTGCCAGATCTCTGATTGGTACAATGATTAGATAGTTCAAATGGAGCTCACCCAGAACACGAGGTCAAATGGAAGAATGAAGTATAATACACTAATAACCCCAGGAGATTTGCAAGCATATTAATTTAAAAAAGACCGTAAATTAAAGTCCTGCTTAAATATTTTATGTTCCATTTGTTAAATTAATAATTCCCCTGTGCTGTGAACAAAATGATATATTATTTATCATGTGTTGTGAGCCAGTAAGTGTTGGTATGTATCCTATGCTGTGAACAAGATGATATATTATTTATCATGTGTTGTGAGCCAGTAAGTGTTGGTATGTATCCTATGCTGTGAACAAGATGATATATTATTTATCATGTGTTGTGAGCCAGTAAGTGTTGGTATGTACCCTATGCTGTGAACAAGATGATATATTATTTATCATGTGTTGTGAGCCAGTAAGTGTTGGTATGTACCCTATGCTGTGAACAAGTGTCTACAAGTGTTAATATCTCCCTCCCGGATCTGTTTCAATCTGTCTCCCAGTGCAAGTTAACAGGGTGAAGGAAAGGTTTGTTTGTGCACTCAATATCTCGGAGGTAACACGTCTCAGAGACGGCTCCGTCGCTCAAAATGTTGTTGATAGATGACACGACCGTCCCGCCTCCCCCATTTCCTACCCTTCAACAAGGGGGTGGAGGGGCGGGGATATTTATAGCGGCTGGAGGCGGCCGACTTTATCATCACATATTTACACACTCCCCTGAAAGGGACAAATTTTTTTTTGTCGATCCAAAATTTTCAAATCTAGTTTTTGGACAATTTTTTTGGTCGATTCAAAATTTTCAGATTTATTTTTTGTTGGTTTATTTTTATTACATAATTTGTTTCTATTGTAATTTTTATCGTCCAACGTTTACTGATTAGTGCTTGTTGTGACTCAACTGTCTCTGGTGCTTGATGCGACTTAATGTCTCTGGTGCTTGATGTGACTCAACTGTCTCTGGTGCTTGATGTGACTCAACTGTCTCTGGTGCTTGATGTGACTCAACTGTCTCTGGTGCTTGTTGTGAACTAAGTACTAGCCCTTGATGTCAATCCTTTCTGGATGTTTAGATATAGTTGGCTCGTGGTAAGTTTGAATGTTTGAAACAGTTGACCTGTGTCACAATAATCCACCTTGTCACTTCAACATCCAAAGTTAATTCACAGCAGAAAATGATATATCTTATTGGATATATAAATATTATTTATTTCGTTCTACATTAATAACATTTTACTATTATATAACCTGATTCTTTCTGGGAAAAGGGATTTCACCCTTAAATATATATGTAAAAAAAGTAGTGTTAGTAACTTTGAAAACCATTGGATACTGTTCGCCTTACAATTTTATTTCATTGGATGACTTGACTAAAAGACATCGCGTGTTTGCTAAGGCTGGCCGCACACTGGATCCGACATTTGATTAAAGATAAAACGTTCTTAGGGAAAACTTTGAGTCTCGTCAGTTGCAGTGTTTGGGAGTCTTCCTATCTGTCTTTAGACAGACACCTTGATATCTTGTCCTGTTCCCGCCATTTCCAAACCAAAGCCGAGCTTACACTATATATTAGTTTCACGCCGGAGCATGTGCAGTTCAATCTGTCTGAAGATGTCTTGTTGAAATACGAAACTTAAAGGACCTTTGTCCGACAAAGAAAAGTCTCTTAACGACGTCGAGTTGCCTCTAAAGACAGTGTCGAAGCCCATGTGTGGGTTTCAGTTTAACCCCAGGGGGAAAAGAGCGCATCAGACACAGACACAATCAGTCACAATCAGTCACAATAAGACCCAGTCAGACACCTTCCTAGACAGTCAGACACCTTCCTACACAGTCAGACACCTTCCTACACAGTCAGACACCTTCCTACACAGTCATACAACTTCCTACACAGTCAGACACCTTCCGACACAGTCAGATACCTTCCTACACAGTCAGACACCTTCCTACACAGTCATACAACTTCCTACACAGTCAGACACCTTCCGACACAGTCAGACACCTTCCTACACAGTCAGACACCTTCCTACACAGTCAGACACCTTCCTACATTTTCAGACACCTTCCTACATTGTCAGACACCTTCCTACACAGTCAGACACCTTCCTACATTGTCAGACACCTTCCTACACAGTCAGATACCTTCCTACACAGTCAGACACCTTCCTACACAGTCAAACACCTTCCTACACAGTCAGACACCTTCCTACACAGTCAGACACCTTCCTACACAGTCATACAACTTCCTACACAGTCAGACACCTTCCGACACAGTCAGACACCTTCCTACACAGTCAGACACCTTCCTACATTGTCAGACACCTTCCTACATTGTCAGACACCTTCCGACACAGTC
The DNA here is from genome assembly GCA_901482245.1 of Timema douglasi. Classification (NCBI taxonomy): domain Eukaryota; kingdom Metazoa; phylum Arthropoda; class Insecta; order Phasmatodea; family Timematidae; genus Timema; species Timema douglasi. Next base: position 19,870 of record CABEEJ010004307.1, read on the forward strand.
ATACACCTTCCGACACAGTCAGACACCTTCCGACACAGTCAGACACCTTTCTACATTGTCAGACACCTTCCTACATTGTCAGACACCTTCCTACACAGTCATACACCTTCCTACACAGTCAGACACCTTCCTACACAGTCAGACACCTTCCGACACAGTCAGACACTTTATGACCCAGTCAGACACCTTCCGACCCAGTCAAACACCTTCCTACACAGTCATACACCTTCCGACACAGTCAGACACCTTCCGACCACCCAGTAAAACACCTTCCGACCCAGTCAAACACCTTCCTACACAGTCATACACCTTCCTACACAGTCAGACACCTTCCTACATGGTCAGACACCTTCCTACATTGTCAGACACCTTCCGACACAGTCAAGACACTTTATGACCCAGTCAGACACCTTCCGACCCAGTCAAACACCTTCCTACACAGTCAGACACCTTCCTACACAGTCAGACACCTTCCTACACAGTCAGACACCTTCCTACACAGTCAGACACCTTAAGACACAGTCAGACACCTTCCGACCCAGTCAGACACCTTCCTACACTGTCAGACACCTTCCTACACAGTCAGACACCTTCTTATACAGTCAGACACCTTCCTACACAGTCAGACACCTTCCTACACAGTCAGACACCTTCCTATACAGTCAGACACCTTCCTATACAGTCAGACACCTTCCTATACAGTCAGACACCTTCAGACACAGTCAGACACCTTCCGACCCAGTCAGACACCTTCCTACACAGTCAGACACCTTCCTACACAGTCAAACACCTTCCTACACTGTCAGACAAAGTGTTGGATCCAGTGTGTGGCCTGCCTAAGCGGTTAAATATGAAATGATGCCAGTAAAGGTGAATTCACACGGACGCTGATATTTGAAACCAGTACAGTAGGCCCACAACTCTTGGTGGTGCAGCTGTTCACACATTCACGGAAAGTTGAGAGACTGTTTACCCATGATGCATTGAAATGTCAAACATAAAAATGTAAATATTACAATCAACGCAAGTTACTGTATTTAAAATAAAATTAGATTCAAATAAACAGTGCGCTACGCTTGTCACGAGGACTGGCTGTGATTGGATTAGAGCTGTCACGTGACCAAATACCAGCACTGGCTCCTAACATCTCTCTTTGGATTTAAAGTTTAAAAATCTCTTAATATTCACCCTTGGGCTTGAAATTGTTACTACTCCTGGGAGGATCAAGTTTAACAGAAAATAAACGCGTACTATATTCAATAGAACAACATATGTACAGATAAATGCCATTGTTCGCGTGATATAAGACATCAGTCTCACCATATAGGCCTATTTACAAATTAAAAAAACTAGGCTTGAGATGCTCTATCGATTGTTTAGGATCTTAAATTTAAATACCTTGGAATGAGCTGTCCAAATAAACGTTATTTTAATGGACGCCATCTTGAAAGTGATATATAGTTTGAAAAACTATTTACATATATCATTATATCTAGAATCAAAAAATGTCCCTTACAAATGTATTTAAAATTGGTCCGATATTTTGGCAGTAATCGCAGACATAGGAAATGCCAAACGTTAGAGTTAAAACGGGAAAATATTTTCTAAGGTTAGAAAAAAAATAATCTCACATTTAGAATATTTGTTGCGTATATTCCTCTAATACATCCCTGTGAATAGCTTCATACTTTTGTATAAAATATGAGAAAATTAAATTTTACGAATACCCACAAATAAAATAATATAATAGGCTAGAACTTTTTTTTCGATCCAACGTTTATTCCCTAGGAAGCCATATTTGTACCACGGGACAGTATCCACATCCTGTGAGATATTCCTGATAGTCCTGGCCAATATTTAGAAGCTTTAACGGATAAAAGGAAAACCCACAGATAAGAACGTATATTTATAGCATACTATTTCCAAAATGAAACATTACCTCATTTTGGAAACTTAAAATGCATGAAAGACAAACATTTATAATAATAATAAAAAAAAAAGAGTACTCTACGCGCTCAACAACAGATAAAATTGTTAGTTCCGTAACGATCGAACCGTCAAAAATGACTGCTACCACGGGCTGAAAAAAAAAAGGG
>CABEEJ010004308.1:0-54956 GCA_901482245.1 Timema douglasi
TGCTTTCTTCAGTTACCGTCAATTGGGGGCTGGCGCTGAAGCGACTCTTCACTTCCTACGACCATTGACCGGGCCCTTAAGGTGAAAGCTTAGTCTTAGCTTGGCGGGTTCTTCTGTAGCCCTATTGTACAAGCTGCACGTTACTGGAAAAGAATACATGTGGGTTCTGTTGACTGTAAGCTTGATTCGGTTTTTAGTAGTAATAAGTCCATTTATAGCTATTACAGTATTAACCTCACTCTCTAATCACCGAAACATTGATTAACTTTTATAATTTTTCTTAATCGATAAATTCGCAAATCGTATAAAGAAAAGGAATTCCGTCTCATAAAAAAAGTTGGTGATATTTAAATAGAGTTTTGTATTTAATATCAAATCATCTCAATATAATATTTGATTTGGTCAGAAACTATCTAGAAAAATTCTTCTTTCTATATATTCACATTCCTAACAGCTTAGCATGGACAAATCTCTATCAGTTTACAATTTTATAAACAAATTATAAAGGACAAACTTAAGTATCGATTACAGCACCTTTATAGTGCGAACTTAGTTTTTCTTAGCTATCTTTACCTGAGGACAGTATTTTCAGTTAATTCCCTGTTTGGGGTATTAAAAGCCTTAGCGTTCGATCTTCAGGGAGACAAGGGTTCCAATTTATGATGCTAAACTGAGATCCTTTTCGTGAGTTTGTATGATATTATTAGTTGAAATGTTGTGTTTAGTTCGTGTACAAAAACATGGTATAACACAGAACATTAACAATAATTTTATCTTAATGTTAAATTGGAGTAAAGACAGTAGAGCTTTGTAACATGTTAGTCAATAAAAATCCAACCAAATATTAGGATACATTTTTAAGAGTGCAATCAAAATCAAACCTATTAATAGACAAAACAATGCTGTTAGATACATATAGAAACAGATAGCCCATGATTTTTTAAAAAAGGGCACAAATCACAAACCATGAAACACAAATAATTAAAAGCACGTTCAGCATAGAACAAGCATGAACCAATGATTCGGACTTTTGTGAAGCAAAAGCAATAAAGCAACACTCGGTGATACCATTGAGTGAGATGATAAAAGGAAATATGTCAAAGTTATAAAGAGCTGCGCCTTTTCACCGGGATCGAGATAGTATATCTACAGTCGGATCGACATGCTGTCATAGTTGGGTGTTCAATGGATTGGTAAGTGGTTTTACCCGTGACCTCCCACAGCGCCACTGATGCCAGGCCGATGGACTGATGTTGGTATGTTTATAATCCGTATGAACTGAGCCATTCAAATATGTACAGGGTGCCTCCATGTGGGGGACTCCGGCTAACGGACATGCGTATTAAAGACCCGTACTCAAGTATGTATCACTGTGCACTCATTGGTTGAGGTGGGAGAATTCTCAGGAGAAGTTGATCTGGACACTTCGAGGTCTCTGCTAGGCAACTTGGGGTTGCGCCTGGTACTCGTGCCAGGCAATCTTTAGAAGCAACGAATCACTGTCACCACCGAGCGTTCAATCTAACAAAACACTGTTTTAAATGGATATATATATACATATATATATATATACACACACACACACACACACACACACACACACACGAGACCACGTCACCGATTTAGCTACGCCAGTACTTTTATAAGTAGTACGCCACATTTCAGACCATCCTCGTCACATTTAGCAGAACCATAACATGGTTTCATATTAGTGCGTTAACATAAGACACTTTAATGATCAGGTGGCGTCCAAATTGTGAAGTCTATGAATACAAGTGATTTTATTTCTAAGATTTTCTAGGATTCTATTGGTAATTTACAATTTTATAAATGAGGAGTGTGGTGATAAGGTTAAGAAAAATGCTTTAAGACGCCCATCGCATTATTAATACCATAAGGCAATGCTTCTTCGTTCGAGTTCATCAAGAAATGGCTTATTTGTGCTTGGTAGTCGCAACAAGTACTGTGTAAACACTAAATGTCACCACCGAGTGGCCAGGTTAACAAATTACGCCACTTGGTGTGAAGTGGCGGCACTGAGTGGTCCATGTGTGTGTGTAAAGTCCCTTAGGTCCTTCTTAATTCATCCTGTAATGTTGTTTAATGCATCTGTAGAGAGACTCTCCAGCATTTATAACAAGTTATAGGATGGAAGTGGGGGTGGCAAGGTTCTACCTATGTTATTCAGTGAAGCAATGGTCTAGTGCCAATCTCTAGAATACGTTGACACTGGATTTTAGGAGCTCCTCACTGTCAGTGCCAGATGCTATCACTATTATGGCAACGCTGAGGTTTGGCATTTAGTGTGACCAGCTTTGGAACGAGAGTAAGCTGGATATATTATCCCGATGACCAACACTGTAAGGGCTGAGTAGATTTCGTAGTCGGATCGCGATGATAAGAACCTTTCTATAGCATATGGAGATATAGCAAGTAGCCAACATTAACAACAAAATGTACTTCTATCTTATATCCGTAAAAAGTGACACATTTTAAAAAAACTGAGCAAGAATTAATTAAAGTATGCTTGTTAAGCTTTAAAACTCTCAGATAATATTTTCACTATGATGTTTTTATTATAATTTTATATATTTTAGTCCTTCTTTTGCATGTGGCTCGCTGGAGTAATATGATTTAATCTTCAATAATTTTCGACCACGATATCCGAGCATGAGCGGGGGGTGAAGCGCAGCTCTAGGGGAGCTATGTTTCCCTCTATTTGGTTCACTCAACGGTCATATTCCGAACTCAACGGTCATATTCCGCCCACCAAGACGACAATTAGAAGCAAAGCACAACAATAGACTACAAAATGTGATTACATTATTCCTTTCTATACGCTTCTCTTACCGCGTCTTGCCATTCCTTAACAACCACGACCAGAGACGCGTTGCTAAGGAAGAGTAGGTGCGAGAAAGATAACGGAAATGACGTCACATATTGGAGTCCATGCCGAGGGCCACCAAACACACTTGTGAAGGTAAAATCACCTCTTCTTGGCACACCCGACGCACACCCAAAGGTCGCCGCATCGTTCGGCGCAGGGCCGGCAAACCTGGTCCTCGCACTCGGCGCACGTCACGCGCTTCCCGGACAGGAAGGGTAACACATTGCGGCACTGCGCGTGCGCGCAGCGAGAGTGTCGTGCTTGCCTCTGCGCAGCTCGCCTCTCCTCTTCCTCCTGTAGCTCAGCCCTCAGTCTACTGCGGAGCACAACACGTAATACTGACATACCCTGTATAGCAGCATCACTAAACGTTTACCTTGAGAACGGATCTGGTGGACTGGATAATTATAGTATATAGTTTAATAGTATGTTAAGGAGGCAATTGGAGTGTTAGAAATTAACAGTACAAGTCCCTAAGAATCGATAACTAATGCAAAATTAAGTCTAAAATGCCTAAAGAGCATACTACTTTAATGATTATTGAGATATCTTCTATCAAATGGGACTATAACTATAGAAGAAGGTGGTGGAATATTCGGTTTACTAGAGCTTAAGGGACATTTCAGTACCAGCAATACACGTTTAGTATTTCTTGCACACAAATTAGGCCTATGGTAAAATAAGGAAATTTGACCACACATATTTGTTTTAAGCCGTGTTATTTATAAATAAAAGGCTATGGAATTAAAATCAAATGGTCCATTATAATACAAGAAATTTTAAAGAATATGTTTGTTCTATGTAATATTATGTTTATATTAAAAACGAGTATGATACATTTTAACGATGTTTTATAATTTTCTTAAAATCAAATTAAATGTGAAAATACCAGCTTTGGCGATCGCATGGTCAAACTCTAAAAGGCTTCACAACCGCAATATAATGGGGCTACTGACGGCGGGGATATCGGGGTTCGAATCTCAGTCGCGTTAACCTATGTAAGTTTTCCACGCTACCTCTCTTTCTCTCTCTCTCCATGTGAATGTTGGTACACTTCCTCTAAAATTCAACCTTTCTCATCCGTAGTAAAGTATCGTATTTATCAGTACATATGCGTACAGTCCAGGCGAGTAGTAAGACGCCGTGCAAAGAAATAATAATATGAAAATGAAACTAATTTGCTGAAACGGCCCGTTATAGCTTCGTTTCTATGCACTCAAAGCCAGCGGGGTGAGTCAAATAGTCCTTGTACACTTGAAAGGAAGTTGTGTTTACCTGAGATAAACGAGAGCACGGATTTAAACAATCTTTGGTATGGTTGGCTTTGGGGGGCTTTGGTCTTTTCTGGTGGTTTAAACGTTATATATCACGGTATCTAATATTCACCGGGCTCAGAAAAAAAAATACACGGCCATTTTGTCAAATTACTTTTTTATAATACTATATCTTACTACCTGTTTAGATTATACGCATATGTACTAAGATAGTAGTATAGGGATGAGCAAAGTTTAATTAAATAAAATGTTCCCACATTTGCGTAGAGGGAGAGTGTAAAACTATTTATGCTACGATTTAAACTATTTAGGATCCGCGTGGTGGATAGGCTCGGGAGCATTGTTGCCACAAAGCCCGAGTTTGCGCGTTACTATTAGACAAGCATACTCAGTGATTGTCAAGAAATCTGACAACGTGCATCGGTCGCTATGACAACTACCCCTCACGGATTGGTCGAGCATGTGATGAGCCTCCACTCTGGCTGCGCTGACCTCAATCCTAAAGTAGTTTAAAACGCAGTATAGAAGAAAAAAAACTCATTACACCCGACGGGGACCCGAACCTCTATTTCCCCGTCATAGGCAGTCTAGTCGATTGCCAGAGTGACCTCTTAGACCATGCGGCCACCGAAGGAGGTGTCAAATTACTTCAAAGTGATATTACTTATTTGCCAGGTAGTTAAGAAATTAAACTTAATGTCAAAGTTACCAGACTAAATTAAGTCGTATAGCTCAGTGATTTGCAGAATATTATCAGCGAATAAGAGCCAATTTGATATAGGCATGGTAATAGCGAATTACAAAGCCACTGCTCCTATGGACGACAAATAATATTTTAGTATCTTTTGAATATAAAGTTACTGGAACCTAGACATTTTTAAAAACATCTTTTTCGCAACGAACCACCTTATGGATTACACGAATTTGTGACCAGCCTGTAGCTAGTGAAAGCATTCTTGTAACTTGAACTACTCAAGAGTTCAATAACTTGTTCAAGCTCAAGGTTAAGAACGGCCTTGACTGTGTGAACCACTCCTCTCGGCTAGTCTAAATTATAAGTCTTCATCAACTGTTAATTAATAAAATAAATATAAGTTAGGTAAAATTAATAACCATGGAAATTTAAACACATGACCTATTTTTATGCCATATTCGTGCACTTTATTATTGTTGACTTACAAAATTTGACGTTTAAATATATTAGCAGGGCATCAAAGATATTTTCCTTATTATATACATCACTAAAAGCCGTTATAAAAACAAGCAACTACAAAAACATTTCTACGACATAAATAGTCCAGTAACAGCATGAGATGAATAAAGCTTACAATACTACACAAGTAGAATAAACCCACAAAAAGTAAACTAATACACTACAAACTACACACTTATCTATAATGACATAAAAATCAGTTAAACAAAAGTTTGAGGATAAGCATTTTTAGTCGGATTGCCATAAGAAATAATTAAAAGATTTTTTTTTTAAAGGATCAGCAACCAATGTTGTCAAAGTATCACTATATTTATTTTACAGTTGTAAAAATGCATACCATTTATTAAAAATGACAGATTAAGAACACAAGGTCAATGAATAAACGAAAGTATTAAGTAGCTCTTTGACCTGTGTGATGGTAGTCCGACTACAAAATAATGCATCAAGAAACCTTTTACCTTTTACCATTTACCATTTACTGTACATATTAGAAAAAAAACCATTTTCCTTACTCCATAGTTTTGACATAATGAGAAATGCCACCACTATTATTAGATTAATATTAATACTGTACATTTAATTATAACATATTCAATTGTGTTTATCTACATTTAAGATTAATTCAATATTCTACATTTGTAAATAAAATTAATGTAGCTTAAGTAAAAACTGAAAACTATTTCACGTGGTTGTGTGTTAAATCGCAAACCTAGATTTTAAAAATTAGTTTGTTTGTATGATTTAGTGCTTGTGGCGTATGACTTCATGCTATCTGTGATCAAACATAGCATCTGAAACGTCATACCATGTGGTAAAGCATATGTCTAGCGACATAAGAGGTCCTAGATTCGATTCGCGTTGATGTGTCATTTTGAAATTGGGTTTGTTCCTATTCTGTAGAACCGAGGTTATTTACTTATTCTTCTTTTTTTTTTGCCTTGTATCCTTAAGGTGGGGATGTAGGAAACGAGGGTTAGAGGCAGTGTTTTTGCCGTTTTTAAATTAAAACTGTTATTGATCAAATTGAATCAAATATTAAGTCGTTAGAAACATAGAGTTAATTTTCTTCCCATGGTGGCCTCAACAGTTGTTGAATATCGGTCAAGGATGTCTTTGAATTTAGTGATAACTTTTCTCTTAATTTAAATGTATATAATATAATACTGCTTTGCTCATGACAGATATTCAGGAACTGTTGATATCACCATGTGAAAAAAATTAAACTCTATGGTCGTAAGGAAGCAATATTTTATTTATTTTGCTTTAAAACTACAAAAACACTGGCCTTTTCTCGCGTTCCCTACATCTCCACTTTAGGGCTGAGCTTACGGAACTACAAGTGCTAGTTAGCACTTGCAAGCGATTGTTTCGATTTCTACAGTTTTAATTTTGTGTGGAAGAGTTTCTAATTTTTACACGCACCATTTAGCGCTAGCTGGCACTTGCAGTTTTCCATTCCAGCGAGTGAATCGTTCTTCTATTTGCTCGCGCTAGTTGAAACTTGTCAACAGAGTAGTTAAGATGGAGTGTGAGAAATTAATTAGTGGAGTGCAAAAAACTATGTTCTTCTATTTTATTCAAAATATAGTAAAATATAATCCTATAATAATCAAAAAATATGTTTTCGTTTTCTCTTAAGAATTTTATGCAAATGGTGGAATTCCCCCACCTCACGTCACTTTTAATAAATTGGATGCACTGAATGCCTTCATCGTCGTAGGTATCTAAATTTAAAATAACTATTTTCATATACAAATATCTTTTCACTCATATAAAAAAACTCCATTATATGTGCACTTTCGAAAAATTAGTATGATATTGAGCAGCTGAGAACTCTCTCAAATTCATAACCACTTTACAAGCGAGAACTAACGCAAAAGCGTCAACAAGCTACTAGCTCTTACTAACGCTAGTAGAAGCTAGTTGTTTCGTAACCACACCCTTTGGCAGTCTGGTGAAGCCACTTGTTAAAATTGTGCAGTAATATTTTGATGGTCGAATGAGCTCAAGAAGCTGTAGCTTGTAGCCCTAACGAGTAATGAGGTGAGGTGAGAAAACGGATTTGGAATAACCCATCAATGGAAAGCCTGTGTGTCGATGTATTGGACTGTACCACGACACAGCGCTATAATTTGAAAACATGCATCGTGACAATTATACACAATATATTCGTATCCACTATAAAATAAAATGTGTTTATAATCAGTTGTTTTAAGTTAGCGTTGCAATGTATCATGGGTCATTCATTATGCAGCGTGTAAATTGCTGCTCCACTCAAGCAGATTCTGTTATTTTCAGTGAACGTGTGAATCAAGCTTCGCCATTTGTTGGGATTTTACTACTTGTTACAGTAGCCCCATGGTTTCTTTGGTGCTGAGTGACAGTTCACAGTTGACTGCTTTGAAAAGTTACCAGACCAAATTATGTATCCCTACGCCGAATCATATGTTCTGCAAAAACATGTGTTTAGCATTTGTCACTTCTGATAGTCAAACTGTAGGTAAATGCATAAATGTTGACTGTCAGATGTCAGCTGTCCGCTGTCAGTCAGCACCAAAGAAGCCATGGGGCTAATGTAGTAAACTTTTACATGTACTCGCACCGTTGGACACATGGACAAGGACAACGGTGTCATTCTCGTCTTGTCTGATTTTCTGGTGACATTCGTGTCTCTGTTTACTGATTAAGGGTCCTGTAATTGACTCTTAGCATAACAGATTATTTAATCATATGTGAAACTGGGGTTTTCCATTTTGTAGTGACAAATTAACGCGGGTTAAATTATTATTTTTTAATTACGAGTAACCTTGTTTGTAAGTTGAAAACTGAAATGATCTCCATAAAGTGCAGACTAAATTTTCTTACTAGAAATACACACTTTATTTAAAACAATTTTACTGTATAAATGTTTAACAGCAGATATATTAATACACTAACAAAATTAAACAATTGCAAAGGTAATATTTACGAAAAGGTTTTAAAAACAACAAATAATCATATAATTTCCTCTCCTCATGGTTCCAATCTCTAAAAGGAAGACACATCAATACCACTAAATCAGAATCCAATCTACAAATCTCTACTGCTGTGTTGAGATCACAAATATATTATCGTTCTTTAACTCCCTTGACAGGTTTGTAGCAAGTTGGATAACTCTACTTGTCACTCAACAACCATAATTTATTTTAAGAGTGTAATCACTCAATATCTGGTCAATTAAATTGAAATGAGCTGATCTTTCAATCATTGTATGAATGAGCTTGCAAATAGTTTTCTAATTCTTTTACTTTTGAAAAAATATTTAATTAATAGTAATATGTTTTATTTCCAATAAATGTAATCTGGGTTGTATTTAATAACTGGTTAAGTAGATGAGAATATTAACGCCTTAAATTCTCTGGGTTAGTAAAAGTTATTAAAACAGATAATCGGCCCCATGGTGTAGTGGTCAGTGCACCTAGCTACGAGTCTAGGTGTCCCGGGTCCGATTCCCAGCTAGTACCAAGGATATTTTTCCCGAAAGGGGAACTACCCCAACTGTCACCAGGGTTTGGTTGATTAGGTTTAAGTGTTTCCACTTATTCCAAACACTCTTAATCATTATCCCTCTCAAACACACTAACATAATCACCTCACCTCGTCTCTATGAAAAGGCTGCATGATCAGGACATTCAGGCGTCCCCTGGGCAACGGTACATTAATACAGGTTAATCTTTCCATAAAAACTGGGTTTCAAATGTGGTAGCCCAGACGTGCAATATTATATTATTATTAAAACCTATGATTAAAATACAGATGCCGATGTCAACTTGCAACTAGATAATAGTATATTGTTTAATGTCAACCGACCAGCGGGGGCATTTAGACCCATAGGCCATAGCTGCTCGGTGACCTGGTGGTCTAGGGGTAAGGTGTCAGACTTCTGTGCTGGCGGCCGGGGTTCAATCCTTGGTCACAGCAAATATTTATCTGATTACCAAACCCTTCCTTCACCTCTGACAAGACATCTTGTGAATGTGGGGAATGCCGGGCCTCCACCGAGGATCGGATTCCACGTTAAACTGTAGGTCCTCCATTTCATCTCACAATCACCGTACCATTACACATTAGCGTAAGTGCGTACAACCCGAACGGGTAGTAAGACGTGGCGCTAAGAATAATAATAATAATAACATAGCTGCTCCTAAGGTGTTGCCACAGATCTAGACGACATAAGTCACGTTTTCAAAGGTGATTAACCAGTCAAAGATGTCCTTAAAAGGACGCACAGGAAACAAACACTAGCACATCCCATATAGACCGTATTACCGCTATCAAGAGACCAATGATCCCCTCCCTGACCACCGACGTCAATAAATAAGAGATGTAGGATGGAAAATTTCCCTCAGTCAGACTGGATCACACAGTCAATTAGTAAATACCTTGATTTGTGGTGAATAAAATGATTCGATTTAGTTAAATAAAAAGTTGTATTTAAGTAATAAACGTAGGTAAATGAAATATTTAACTACCTGCTTTGGTGGCCACATGGTATAAGTCTTCACTCTCATAATATACTTGTTTTTTAACCGACTGATTATATAAAAAATATGACTTATAAACTAGGTTAAATCTAGAAAAGACACAATATCCAGCCCCTGGCCGTTAGCTCAGCACTGTGAAAGAGGTAACCCATATTTCACCAAAGATAAATTTTTCAGCCATGCCGAGAATCGAACCCGTGACTTTTATATCAGTAGAAAGACACGCTACCGACTGAGCTAAGGTAACTAACAAAGTAAAACACTAGATTGCCAATGACAGGAAGATCGTGGTTTGAATCCCGTTCGGCTGTACTAAGGGTGGTTTTTACACTCTTCCTCCACACAAATGCGGTTAAACTTTCTCTAAATTTAACCTTCCTCGTCCTTATCACAATAGCTTAATTATTACATAATCGTATAACTTAAAAAGATCGTAAGACGCAGTGCTAAAACTTAAAAGGAAAATTAGTTAAAAATTGTAACAAATCAACTCTTATTTAAGAGGTATAATAAACAAATTGAAAAATTACAGCTAAAATTTTTCGATCTATACTAAATAATTCAAAAATAAGAAACGAAAAAATAAAGGTGAGGTTGGGTAAACTTAGCTTTTTTTTTCCTTCTTTACCTCTAAACTTTTCATTAGCGGGCTCGTTTACACCTTTTACCAATGGTCTTTGGTTCAGGGCAATATGTTTCCTAGAGTAAGAAAACTTTTTTGGTTACTGGAATTTTTATGTCATTAATTCGCATTTAAATCAACAAAATATACCAAAGATCGCATTTAAATTAACAAAATATATAATATATAGATCTATAATATCATAATTCTCATTTAATAGGACAAATAGTAAGTATTATGAAGAAAAAAAATTCTAAGTAATGTATTACGATATCATCATTATGTGGTGTATTAAGACATCTCTCATATAATTATGTGGTGTATAAGACATTATGCATATCATTATGTAGTGTATTAAGACATTATGCATATCATCATGTAGTGTATTAATACATTATGCATATCATTATGTAGTGTATTATGTAGTGTATTAATACATTATGCATATCATTATGTAGTGTATTAAGACATCTCGCATATAATTACGTAGTGTATTAAGAGATCTCTCATATAATTATGTAGTGTTTTAAGACATCTCTCATATCATTATGTAGTGTATTAAGACATTATGCATATCATTATGTAATGTGTTAGTTAGGACATTATGTTTGTGTTTACATCTTGCGTTAAGACATAATGTGTGTAATTATATGTTGTGGACATAACATTTGTAGTTATATAGAGTGTTTCCTAACAGTAATCAAATTTCCTGGTAATTCTTCGCATCTCCTCGGAATAGCCTTCAGAATCCAATAATTGAGAACCACTGATTTAGGCATTACATAATATATTGAAGGATGCTATTCACATTATCTGACCTAATTACAATCAGTTTAAAAGTGGCGCCACCGGAGTGTTTTAATTGGAACAATACCATCTTAGCGGAATCCTGCCGGAACCAACAGCTCCAAGACACTGGTCTACCACACGAGGACTTTATTGCGGAGCTTCGAGTAGAGATCTATCGAGCGAGCCACAAGTTTCTTAATGCTATTTCTTTTTTTACCAATAAACACGCGGATGTACGTGAGCGACGTGTCGATAGTAGATACAATGGCTACACGTGTGGTTTACCACTCTATTCACTATCGTATTTAACTGGGTAACTTAGACAAACGATAAGTTATAAACTGACGTCCCATTAAAGGGCGGGTCCTTTCAATCTATATTGCAGCGTTTTGCCAAACTGTGATACCCGTACTCTCAAGGGTACCTACACGAGAGATTTCTGGGACTACATGACGTACCACTGGGTTTTATTTTTCTTTACAGTGGGTCTGATAAATAAACAGCTATTGACGTGATATCATGGAATTGTAAAGTTTTTCTTTCCCTCTGTTTCTGCTATTTTTGGAACATATCTAAGGTTTTATTAAAATTTGGAACGGCCGTTTATATTTTACAAGAAGCAGGTACGCTAGAGTCGCGACTGACCAGCCTATTCTCGGTATTAACAAGTGCATTTTAAAGTAAACAACCCGGTATATATCCACGATATAACATTTACTGAATTTATAATGTAATCTATTTGACGGTCTATTTTTCACTTGTTATTTTTGCTTTGTAGCCGATGTTCGATTACCAAAATAAAGTACTATAGAATAAAGATCTAGGGCCAGTTTCATAGTCAAGTTTAGTACGCCTCAAGTGCGGCGCTACACTAAGTAGATGACGACACCTACCTAAACTCGAATGGAATGGGCCGTTCTCGCATAGGAAACTGGCCCATTCCATTCTGGTTCAGGTAGGTGTCGTCATGTACTTAGTGTAGCGCCGCACTTGAGGCGTACTAAATTTGACTATGAAACTGGCCCTTGGAAAAAATTATTTTTCGTTTGATTTTGACTTCCGCCTTATTAATAACTATTTTCTTATTTTACATCGTAATCAGTAAATGAGCAGGTAAACCATAGTTAAACCCATACTGAAAATTATTTACACTCAGATTCCGTACAATCAGGCTTTTCTGTTATCCGGCCTGGAATGCAGCCACTCTAGGCCGGATAATCGCAACTCAAGTATATTTATGAATCAAATAGCCTAAGCTATCATTTATGCATTTTAGTGAGGATCGCACCATCTAGATATATTCTGAAAATTGAAAAATGACACCTGGACACGGGAATCGAACCCGGGACCTTCGGATTAGTATGCCAAAACTCTTACCACTGAGTTATCGAGGATTCGTCCCGTGCTGAGGATAGATCAGTGGTAAGAGTTTTAGCGTACTAAACCGAAAGTCCCGGGTTCGATTCCAGTGTCCAGTTGTCATTTTTCAATTTTCAGAATATGATATCAAGTATATTTGTTTCCTGTTTGTGTTTTCATGAAGAGTTGTAAGAAGGTAGGTTTTGATTAGGTCATAGCTCCGAAAGGGATACGTGACTACTCCATTGGATCACCACAATCAAGTGTCCGTTTAGTTCAAAGGGAGGAACGAAGAAGGTAGAATTAAGAGGAAATGTATGCGTGGAGGGAAAGAGGAAAAAAATATTTAAGATAAACCACCTTCATTACACCAGAACGGTATTTAAACCCCGGATCTTCTCGTCATCAGCAAAATATACTAGACAAAGTTGTTGTCTTGGGATGCATGTCAATCGATCTTTATTTATTGATAAATTAAACATTCACTTTCTAAACCCATTACTAACTCAAGACTAAAAAATAAGCTTAATTTTACAAAAGGGAACACTCAGTTCACTTATAGTTAACCCATCCATATAAAATAGAAAGAACCAATTCAAGAAATGATGCGCTGTCACCCATTAACAGGAATCGAATCGATGGCACTTAGCTCACCATGAAGATTATTATTATTATTATTATTATTATTATTAGCACCGCGTCTTACTACCCGTTCGGGTTATACGCACTTACGCTAATGTGCAATGGTAGGGTGATTGTGAGATGAAATGGAGGACCTACAGTTTAACGTGGAATCCGAACCACGGTGGAACCATGAAGATGAACTACCGACTGAGCTAAGATGTTGGACAAGCCATCTTTCTCATAAAACGCTAATTCCGCCATGGCTTTCGATGATTTAACTCGAGATATAGGGAAGATAAAGATAGATTTAGAGGATGTGTACATGCATTCACTTAGTGTTACTGTACTTGGTTAGGTCAGTTTGTAAGATATATAAGTGATATAGCCTTGTGTTTAGAAATTACACTCTGAACACTCAAATAAACAGTTGTAATGATACTAAAAGTAACTTATCTACACAAAGTCTCACGTAGCTACCATAAAAATCAAGCTGGGGACAATATGCCGTATTGTCACGTGAGCTGCCGGAAGTAACGCACGTTTGTGTGCCACAGTTTCCGGTTAGTGTGTTGTTGAGGACACGTGGGAAGCAGGGGCGTTTCCGTGTTTGCAGATTTCCTCGGCATATCCAAAAGCTTCAGCCGTGCTTTTTCTGTCAACCCAGATAATGACTATACCCTATGTTAGCTGGGCTGTTATATAGTGGAATATACATTAGGTAAGCCAACAGTTTCAAACCGGGCTTTTTTTTTATCTACCTTTATAATTACTATACCCTACAAGCGACACCTTGAATCCATTCAATACAGGGACTGGCTGTATATTGAATATTATTACTATCATTCATACCTCTGCCACTTTCATATTTATCAAAGCCATGAGTGTGAGTGAGACAGATCAATGAAAGTAACAACTTACTCTAGCCCATACCAGAAGATATAGAGCATTGTTAACACTATATCTGACCAGACTGAGACAGATAAATGAAAGTAACAACTTACTCTAGTCCATACCAGAAGATATAGAGCATTGTAAACACTATATCTGACCAGACTGAGACAGATCAATGAAAGTAACAACTTACTCTAGCCCATACCAGAAGATATAGAGCATTGTAAACACTATATCTGACTACTGCATCCGTTACTAAAGAATTTACCCAAATATCTGCTAAAATGATAGTTCTGCTAAAACCTTACCCCAGTAGGGATGTAATCACACAATATTAAACCTCGCACTGGTTTTCACACGGCTTAAAGCGTCATGTTCGCACCAAGGTTCAAACCAATGCCGTGCTCAATGGGAGCTCTTTTACATGTGATTGATCATAAAGGTTTTCCAAGCTCTCTCCAAGCTAATTTGGGCACACTTCCTCTAAAAACAGTCGTCACCATCCCTGCGCTATATAATAGTTATATAGCCATCTATTAAAACATTTTAAAAAGAAGATAAAACCCTACCGCGATGAAACTGAACAACGTGGTTGAAAGTTCTAGGAGCTCTGGGCTGCTTCCCACAAATCTTAGTTTTAAAAGTAGTTTTCCCAAATTACAACTATAATATGTTTATATATGATATTAAACCAACAATATTATTTCAAAGCCATGTGTTTGAACTCTTGTAAGATCACTAGTTGGTCCGTTAACGCATCGTGCCTTAGATTCTAAATCTTTCGACTGTAACTTTCTAGATTTTAGAAATGTATTGAACATTGTAAATCAGTAGATTATGTATTTCTAGTCTATAAGGTTTTACTCCCATGCTAAAAGTCTCCCCCTTTAAATATTTTTAAAATTTATTTTATTTTAGAGCCTATTCTCAGTGTTAATTAAATATAAAATAATAAAATCTGTTGAGTAGAACTCCAGGAATCATTGTCTAAAGGAATCGTTTCACATTTTAAATTATTAAAAATGTGTTTTTAAAAGAAACTTTTAAGAGTTAGTGTGACAGAACTAGGAGTATATTTCCTACATACTGTAATTTTTATCATATCAGTCAACACAGTTTTCTGTCTTTTTTTTTACACTCCATTTCTTACTTCTCTTCCAGGCTGTCTGATTATTTACAATAATGGGGTAGGAATAGAATATATAGAATTTTCAGAGGTAATGTACCTGCATTTGAGAAGATAAAGAAAACCCATGTAAGGTAAAAACATCCTTCGTACACCCAGCGGGATATGAATACCGACTATCTCATCACTGACAAACCAGACCAGGTGAAGTTGACTTCTTACATACCGACGGGGGTATCATCTGGCTGGTTGATGACTAACAATGTCTCCTATCAGTAACGATGCCCTAGTTGTGTAAGGCGTTAGACTCATATTATACTTTGCCAGAGTTATATTCTCGTTCGCATGCCCTAAAGGTTGTTTTACGAATATGATGTTTGAGGAACTTTTCCATATCCTCTCTCCATATCTATTCAAACAACCCTTTAAAGTTCCGAACATCAGAGCTAGTCGATGATAACCTTGCCCAAAGTTAATATTGTTAAAGACATTTCTTGAAAATGTAGAACTCTTTCTGAAAGACCTTGTTTCGAATACTATTTAAGTCGAGATATTGTCCTTGCATGAAAATAAAAGAAGTGAGTAGTAGTAGAATATCCCAACTAACTTTAATTTTAATTTTTAAAACACGTCTAATATTTAGCACCACGAGTTTTGACATTGCTACAAGTGGTATGATCAACCCACGAAATAGTAAATTGAATTATATTCCTTGAGATCAAACTAGGATCTTCAAATTTTGCAATATGATCTGTTAAATTTTCTGTTACAAAAACTACAGTCTAATTTTAATAGGTATGAAACAATATGACACCTATAAAAGTTACTAGATCCATGTTTAAGTATAAGGTCATTCTAAAGTTCCCTTTCTATGACAATTGGACTGTACCAGGTTTATTCTATCAAGGGGAAGGAATCAAATGAAACAAGTCCTTGTCGCTTAGAATACATATATAGGCTTCTTGGAAAGAGAATGTTGCTTCCTTATTATTTTATTGAAGTTTTGAAACGTGTTTATTTTTTGCTTGAAAGTTTTACTAACCACGAAAATCTGCGTCAATAAGTATGGATACCGGTTGAACGACATCTGGTAGAATGATCGCCCAGACAAGAATTGACCAAACGAGAAACTGTTTAAGGGGGGCCGCTTGCCGGAACTACAAGACACGTTTGTAATGTTACTGACTTGCCCCTAAAGAATATGTGAGAGCATTGACAATAATATCGTCCTAATTTTATAAACGTATTTTATTTTATTTAAATTATATAATCTAATACGTGGCGCTTAAAGCACTTCTTCTTCTAAGAAGGCACAAGAGCCACTGGCAATGACGTCAGAGTGCATGACCAGTAGAGTCAAAAGGACGACTTAAAGTCTTTATAAAGAAAATAAATTTAACTTCCTTTCCTAAAAGGAACAATATGCATTTCTAAACGGTAATTTGAGCCAGCTTCCTGGTCTCGAACATTCTACCTCCATCCATATGTTTTTTTTATATTTTATTTTGTTTTTCTATACAGAAGCTTCTGGAAGCTTCCATGAGCATTAGATATATGCAAAATATGGGGCAATAGAACCTCACTAGGAGACCAGTCCTTGATGTAGTCGGACTGTAACTCCTGTCCGCGATCCCTACGATCGTGCTATCGGCCGCGTATGTTGTTTGTCGACGACATTATCTATTTTCTCTTGAAATAAACAGAGATTTTGAATTAAAAGAATGTCAAATTCATAAATGTGTATTTATTACATAATATTATAAAACGTGGCCCATACGAGGGGCGAGTGATAAAAAGGAATGAGATAAATAAACCTAATTATTTTATAAACCTTATAAAAGGTTTTTAATCGCGTGGCAATCAAACCACATTAGTTCATAACTCATCAATTAGTGCCTAAACACGGGACAATTCAAATAAACCATTAGTACAGAAGAGAAAGCTCTTCACGTTGTATACGTTCATTAATCCCGAGTGATTTTACGAACGCTTTGCTATTTTAAAATATGGTTCATGCCAAAATTAAGGCGAAATGCATCAACTCTTTCTATATGATTAAAAATATTAAATTTAAATTTTCAATTTTTTAAAAATCTTGAAGAGTAAATGGCTAGAATCTTATATATATCCTTTCTTAAGAACATGGTCCCTTTCCAACAGGCTCTTACAACAGTAGATTCTAATTTTATTTTATAATACATTTTGGTATTGTCCTGATGCAGTGTTAAATTCTTAATGTTTAACAATAATTAGAATTAAAAACACAGCATGTTATAATAAATATGAGTGCATTAGGTTAATAAATATATATTGACATAATGAAATAATTTACATTTAGACCTAAAACCATAAACACAAAAGTTGTCAGTATTAAAAAGAGAAAATAGTCAAAACATGTTTAACTGATTTATGCATGCAGCATTTAAAAAAAGAGTGAATATTAGTAATTTAAAAAGTTTATGAAAATCTGAAAATAAATAAACTAGACCTAATATTGTCAATTATATCTTACGCCGTACCGTACCTTAGTAAACATTTTATTAATGGAGATCTTTCGGCAATTCAGGTCATGAGCAGTCTTGAAAAGGAGCGGTGTGACTATTCCGAGTCATAAAACACGACTATTCTATTAAATGTTACATATTTTTAGTAGATTTTTATACCTTCTAAACATTTCAATCAAGTTTTGACTATTTAATCTTTTTACTAAATTAAAATTAAATTAAATTAAAGCTTCGGGTTATACGCCTAAGTACTACGCTAATGGATCAGGAATTGGGAAGGTTGAATTTAGAGAAAGTGAACCTGAATTTGATTGGAGGGAGAGTGGAAAACCACCCTAAGTTCACCCGATCGAGAGCCGAACCTCGATCTCCCCGTCCTCGACAGTCTAGCTCAACATGAATCTAGCGCGTTAGCCAACTACGCCACCAAGGCGGGTATCTTTTTACTACTGACGATAACAGGCCCCGTGATGTTGTGGTCAGTGCACCTGGCTACGAGTCTAGGGGCTCCTGGTTCGATTCCCGATTGGTATCTTGAGTATTTTCCTCGAAAGGGGAACTACCCCAAAATCACCAGGGTTTGGTCAGTTAGGCTTATGTTCAGTTTAAGTGTTTCCACTGGTTTCACACCCTTATATTCACTATCAGCCCCTCATCTCATTGGGACATGGAAAGAACCCCCGAGGAAAGGGTGTATGATTAGTACATTCGGGGATCCCCTGGACAACGGTACATTAGTATTGGTTAGTCTTTCCACTACAGGGCTACGAGAGATGTAGCCTAGACACGCAATATTATCATTACTTTTGACGACAAGTTTACTTTTATGATTTTAACTGTAAAATATTCTATTAATTCAATTTATTAATCTAATCCATTCATTTTTATTGTAACAATTGTTTTTTTTTAAATTCTATTTATTGTCAAACATCAAGAAGAAAATTCTAAACTAATTATTGATTATTGTTTTAGTGGTTTCTTATTGTTTTAGTGGTTTCTAAGTTTCAAAGCTGACATTCCCATGATAAAGACTGCAATGGGAGGATATGTATATTCAAGTTGGTTGTGCCATTAATCATATTTTTAATGGGTGCTTATTTGAAATAAAGTACAAATAAAATTAATCTAAGCCGATTTATTAATATACAATCATAATAAATTTTAGTTTCATTTTATACATTTTTGTAGTCTAAGACTTTGTGACGCTGTTTACCGTATCTGTTAGGTGTTATCCGTGGATATTTCCAGACCACCTTGAACTCCCTCCTAGTCTTTATGCCTTACAGTAGCCTCATGGCTTCTTTGGTGCTGAGTGACAGCCCCCAGCTGACAGCTTTGAAAAGTTACCAGACCAAATTATGTATTCCTACGCTTAGCCATATGATCTGCAAAAACATGTGTTTAGCAGCTGTCACTTCTGACAGTCAAAACTTAGGTGTAAACCTAAATGTTGACTGTCAGAAGTCAGCTGTGAGCTGTCAGTTAGCACCAAAGAAGCCATGAGGATACTATAGCAGCACTCTTTCGGTGTTTTTTGATATAACCTCTATCCTTACCTATTCAATTTACTATAACTACAGTTACAACTTTTATTTAACTAGGCTCTGACTCACTTCGGTGGCTACGTGGCCCAACCCGCTACTCTCGTGTTGGACTAGGCTGTCGAAGACAGGGAGATCGGGGTTCAAAACTAGTCTGGTGCCTTGAGGGTGGTTCCCCCTAAATTGTTTTCCACTCCCCTCCACGCAAATGCGGGTTCACTTATTCTAAATTAAACCTTCCTAATCCCTAACACATCGAATGTAGTTAGTGCATAAGCGTATCCTATAACCCAAAACAGGTAGTATGACGTGGTACTAAAAACAATTAGGTTAAGGTAAAAAAAATAATATTCTGAAGGTTTCACAAATTTGGTTACTGTGAAAATATTTTTTTTAATAGCACTTAAAGTAAGCCTACTTATTGGAACCAATTACTATACTGCATATTTAATACTTTACTAAGTATACAAGACAATTTTCCCCCGCCGCTAAGATCGCCCACAAACGTCAAGGTCCTGATATGAATGAATACCAATGTATTATTGTCAGCAACCCTTATTGAGGACAAGCCAACAACTTCCTTGCCACCAAAAAATGGAGATAGAACTAGTAATCATTACTATTAAAATTAGTCTGAAACATCAAATATAACTGATATATTTTGGTATCCAAGTACTGTTATTAATTTTAACACAATGTTAGAAAAAGCTTATGTTACTATGATACATTTCTACATTAGTATTTAAACCACCATTATTTCCCATACCCTCATTTTTCTTTTCCTCTTATATCCTCTCTTCTTTACCCCTATTTCCTCTTTTACTACCACATTACTTACTCTTCGATTCCTCTAACCTATTTTATTTTGTTTTTGGCAACACGTCTCAGTACCCGTTTGGGTTGCGCGCAAATATACTAAATAAGAAAATATGTTAGGGATGAGCAAGGTTGGATTTAGATGAAGTGTACCCGCATTTGCGTGTATGGTAAGGGGGAAAATATCAGTACACCTGACCGGGACTCAAACTCCGATATCCTCGTCATCGGCAGTCTAGTCTATTGAGAAATTTACAACTTAGAGCACGTGCCCATTGAAATGGGCTAACCTCCTCTCTCGTTCTCCCTAACCTTATTTTTCATTTCTATGTATCTTATCTTTTTTTCTTAATATCTCCTATTTCCTTTCCTCTTATATGCTATTTTTTTCCAAGTATCTCCTCTTTCAATTCCACGTATTACCTTTTTCCTTTCACTTTTATACTTTTTATTTCTTTCCTTTCACCTTATCCATTCCTTCCGTTTTCTTCTACCCTTATCTCGTCTTCACTTTACTCTTTCTCCTCTTTTATTTTTCCTTATCTCTTCTTTACTTTAACTTCCTGGGAACGTAGTCCTCTTCTTCACAACCTCTTTCCTCTCTTTTCCTACATTAAAAAAAAATCCAACTTATTCTTATAGCACATTTTTGAAAAAAATATACTCCTTTGGGATGTGAAAAAAGTAACGATAGTTTACTAATGCTAGTATTTTTTTTACTAGATACTTTTCCCCCCGATACTTTTAAAGATATTAGTACTCACACTCAGGTATAGGATCGGTATTGAAAGAAACATTTTATTGTTAACTTCACTCATGCTGAGATTAAATGTTTACTTGGGTGGACTGTGGAGGAATAACAAATGACAATATTTATCAATTCACACTAAGTTTATGAAACTTTAGCATTCTCTCTCTTTTAGCTCATCATAATCCATAGCTGTTATTTCATATTTATTTACCAATACAGTCTGATTCCTGGGTGAGTTGCGACCAGTCTACTACCCCTTCCTTTATCAATGAGCAAGGTCATCACAAACTAAACAAAATAAGCTTTTTTAAAGTTCAATAAACTTGAGTCCTCTCCACCTGATTGATCACCACTTTGTCACGCACCACGGTTAGCAATAGCCCTCCTAACTAGTATTTCCCGAACGTATCTCTCTTTATCCTCTTTCGACAGTTTGTCCGCTAAGATATTTAGCTGCTCGCATTCCTTCTCATTCCTGATCATTGTCCAAACTGTCTCCCCAATGAGGCATTTTTCCAGTTCTCTCCTAATCTCCTCCTTTCCAGGGAATTCAAGAACTACATGTTCTGGCGTGGCTAGCCCTCCACAATCCCATGTTGGACTTTTCGCTTGCCCCTGTTCGTATGAAGAAACTTTGTACGGTCCCTTGGCAGTCAGGAAATGAACGAGCCTCTGAGAAGGATTGAGATGTTTTAGTTCTACTCTTTCCACTATCAACGATAACAGTGAAAATGTTCGTCTACCAGTTCCACTGAATCCTCATTTCCCCAATTTGTGAGTGTGAAATATATTTTGGTTCCTCTCCCTAAACAGTTAGTGGAAGGTATGAGTTCTGGGGTTAAGTTTGTTCTAGAGTTGGGATAAGCCACTAATACCTGTGTAGGCCTATGTATTAAATCGTAACTATGCACCGAAGTGTTCTTATTCTGGTATTTTCCGTCCGCGAATTAAATGGGTAAACCTTGCAAAACATATACTACAAGATAATCTAAGAACCAAGTCACGTGTAAGGTGGAATGAACTCGGAATATGCGTGACAACGGCTGAAGTGACAATTTGAACAACAATAAGTATATCATTAATTCATCCGAGGTGAATGCAGACAGAACCAAACTTGTTTTCATGACTCTTTCAATAAACGCAGAGCGATTCTGTGGTCTAGTGGTTAGAATTTCTGACTACAGATTCCAAGGTCCTGGTTTCGATCCCCAGCGCTTCTGGGTTTTCTGTGAAACAGTGGATCTGAAGCGGTGTCAAGCTCAGCCCCATGATGACAACTGAGGAGCTAGTTGAACGAAAAAGAAGCGGATTGGTCTAGAAAACTGTGATAAATGACCGTAGAAGTTCGTTGTGCTGAACACATGACACCTTCTATTTAGGGATCTACAAGTTGGCACTATCATCGCCAACTAACAGCAGCTACTCGGTTGGTATGGACAGATTGCAGGCTGAAGATAGGGATTTTTTTCGCTAAACACAGCTATTCACGATTCGATACAATATTGTTGAAAAATTAGATTACATATCCTCTAAAATTGAATTTATCATTAATAATGTCAACAAATCTGATTTATCTTATTTTCTCAGTAATCAGTGTCATAATTTAAGAATATAAATGAACATTATAGGATTGTAAAAAAAAAAAGTAAAAAAATATTATTCTTACTAGTATGTAGATATTTCCTTAAAATGTTCATGACCAGATAACTTAATTTATGGCATGTTAATTAATGACTTAAATAGCCTTAAGACATACCGGGATATAATGCAATGACATTGTGTTCCTTGACCATTCGAAAATTAAGTGTAGGATCAAGTGCAAGCACCTATTGTAATAGGTTCTCAAAAATAGTGATATTTAAAAACTAGAGATATTTCTAGAAAACAGAGCAACGTAAACAAATTATGTCTTCAATATAAGGCAAGTAACCTGCTATGCATTCAAACATTAGCATTCCCACAGAAAGGATATATTTTGTATAAAAGCATATGTTTATATTTAAATGAATCTAGAACGACGAAAGATTGTCTATAATAAAAAGCCATACTTTAGATTTATTAGAACATGTTTCATTTCCTCTAACTCAATTTTTTTTATAAGAGATAGGTTAATTAACTTCAACTTTCTGAACATTCTAATTATATCAGCACACGTCTTAGAAACTAAGTTAAATCTAGAACAGACAGAACACCCAGCTCTTCTACCGTCAATGGGAAACTCCATTTTCACCAAAGATAACATTTTTCAGCCTAGTTGAGAATGTGTCCCAGGCAACTCGCTAGACAGACGCGCTGCTGACTCGGCTAAGATGCCCGACAGTTGTTAAACTGTTCTGAACCTGAGGGCCAGCCGGTATGGAAAGGTATAATCTATGATGTAATAAGACCAGTCAGCCGGTTCTCAGTGGACCAGCCATTACCGCACATCGTGTGATGGACGCTTTCTCCTATCGGCTTCCGTCGGCTGGCTTGATAGTCCGCGTGTTATGTCCCCGGTGCTCAGTTCCCTGAACAAACTTTCAAGGTCATATAGCATCTACCTCCAGAGCTAGATGAACGGCTAGCATACCTGACTCTGGCACTACCATTCTTTCTTCAGGTTTTAGGTACCAACTACCAGAAAAATCAGAGATGTTGAAGATGTTCCGAAATCCTGCGTTATGTGGGATGTGGTTTGTTAATCTAAAATATGGTTCATTAAAAAAATATGGCTGGAAGAACACTTGAAAGTTTTATAATTAAAAAAAAATTATGCGAACGTGAAGAATTTCATGAAAAAGTGAAGATATCTCATTTTCTCCAACGTTTCGCGAAAAATGTCACGGTTCTAAAAAAAAGTTATTAACATAAGTCATAAGGTCATAACCAGTATTCTGAGACAGCTGGGGATTGTTTTAGTTGTTTTGTAGCTCCAGAACTGCCATTACCATAAGAAATGCAGTTATGGGAAGATATTTTCCTTCAGTAGGCGGAGCCCTAAATGTATCACAGCTCTTTAGGTTTACTCTAGTCATCTTATTACCTCCACTTCTAATGAGCTATCCATCTCTTGGATAGAACGTTAATAACGCAAGGTTGTGAGAAAAGGTATTTTTCCCTTGGAAATAGAATCGAGTTTTAATCAAGCCAGATTCATATATAATACATAATGATATATAGTCCGAACACACACACACACACACACATATATACATATATATATATACAAGTATTTCAATTCAAACTTGAATATTAAATACATTAGAAACCCTACTTAGGCCTATATACTAATACTAATATAAAACTTTCAATTTTTTGTTAAAACTTATATATAGTTATATATACTTGGATTTTTAACTAAAATATATAGAGTTGTAAGTGTTTTAATTAGATGAAAGGGCTAATTGAGGGTTTATTTATCATATAATATCATATTAATACACCTTGAAAATTTTGAGTTCGAAATATTTGTGTTTTGAAAATCTTTCAAGTAGAATTTGAGCAACTCCTATGACTCGACTCGAAATTTAGTAGCTGTTGTCGAGTACTTACACATCTCTCTCTCTCTCTCTCTCTCTCTCTCTATATATATATATAAGTAGTATTCTGGGCGTGGAACATTAATAGTGTAACTGTTTCCCGCATATTTCTCGAAGTAGGCTTCTATAAATTTATCATCAAAAATTCTATAATAAAACAAGATGCGCTATAATTTCGGTCAATCATGTTGAGTCTTTTATCAAATCTATCTCAAGCTTTCTGAGATTTTTTAAAATGTAGTGATACACAAGTGCTTCTTGTTTAATGCACCTACTAGCTCAGCGACTCGTGTCTATTAAAGTGTTTTATTGTGTATTCAAGCGTATAATCCTAAGGCTTTTAATATTTGTAATATAATACAAAAGGATTCAAAATGGTATTGTGTTAATGAAATACAAGTCGTTCACACGAGTTTAAGAAAACTTGATGTATTGAAAGGGTGACCTTTAAATCAACATTAAGTAAGATTTTTTTTTTCTTAAGTCGAAAACCCAGAGGTTGGTTTGATGTATTTTCACATTCATCTGGAGCTTGGTGGGAACTCAGCCCTTCAGCTGGTTAGTGCATCCTGCACCATCTGGTATATATCCCTTGAATTATAGTAACTCAGGAAGTGCGGTGGTTCCCCTTTGCCTTCCAAGTGAGCGCTATAAGAGCCTACCAATTTTGGTAGGAAAAGTATTTTCACATATATTCTAGATTTCTTTTACAATCCATAATCGACATTAGACCGACGGTTTTACTTTCGCTCCGAAGGAAGTTGTGCTATGGATTTTTATTGTTCATGGAAAAATCCGCTACCTCAACTGGGTTTGAACCCATGAACATCGGGTCCTGAGGTGATCACGTTACCTCAAGTTCACCGAAGTCGACCAGCAAGATTTATCATTATTAATATCAAATCAACCCTATTATGCTCTTTAAAAAAATCTAAGGGAGAAAATTGCTTCAGGGTGCCAAGACTAACAATTGGGATAGTTTGTACATTTAAGAAAATGATCATCCTTTTTTGTTTATCACCATGCATAGCTAGCCGTTTGGGATATGTAAATATTAGCCGTAAATGATAAGAATGTGAGGGATGTCTCAGAATTCGCGAGGAAAGAATGGGGGGGGGGGGGGACCCCAAACCATTTTTTTNCACAAGCATATTTTTGTCTACACAGCCCTTATACGAACTCCAACTAAATTAAATGTGAGTCTAGCTAACGCCTTAGATCACCCGACCATTGCTGTGGGTATTATTAAGTCTAGTTCACAAGCTAGCGCCTTCACAGTTTCGCCGTTTCCTTTCCAAGAAATACGAGACTATACGTCATTATCTCCTAATACTAAAACTTATCGGTCGGTATTGTGAAAACAAAGTTTTCCCACAATAGTAGTTTGTAGGCTAGTCTAATAGTTTACTCACTCCATCAACTCAAACCATAAAATGTCAAACGTCATAGAGAAGAACTAAATTATGTGAGCATTTTCTAAAGTTGTTTAGTCATATTTCAAGACGTTGCAGCCATCTAGAATTAATTCTGCGAAGTCATTTTGAAGCTAACAACAGTATTAGGTAAGATCCTGCCTGGTAAACAAATCGACCATCAGCGTTGGAAATGGGAAATAATGAATTACACCTTTTGGGTTATGTAAAATCATTGCAGTGTGTTTGGTGTAAGCGCGGACATGACCGCCTGGAGCACGGTTTATATAATACCAAGTAATTATTGAACGAAACATAATTTGGTAGCATTCAGGATTAAAAAAAGAATAATCTTCCAATAATATACGTTTTATCGAATAAGATCTTGTCTTTGTTCCTTTTGAGTATGATGGAATTGAGACTGGCCTATGTCGAGTATCAAATGTATAGGCTTCAAGTGTCTGTTTTGGATTTAGCGTGCCATATATTATATTTATTGAAATTATTTGTTATTTAAAATAAAATAAAGTCTACTGATCGGAAATTTTGAAATAGTGCTACTCAAAAGTTACATTCAATTAAAATATTGAGGCTGGGAGCTTTCTAAGAAAATATATTATCGTTGTAATATCGTATTATTTTAAATACGAGGGTGATTTTCACCTTCATATAAACTGTATCTATACCATAATTTCTTAAGAATGGACATTTGGACAACCTTTCAGAAATTTCCAATTCTTTGTTGTTGTCAAAAGTGATAACTTTTTCTTGTAAATTAGTGTTAAATGTATAGGTTTCGATAATACCAATCAAAATCCACAGCTGCAGATAATATTACTTGAAGTATTAATATACGTGAAATTAGATCTAGTAGCGTTTCTAGGTGTCTACTTCACTGATGTTGCTTACATTCAGTTCAGATTAATTTATAAATTCTTTTTGTTTTGCGACAAATCTGACGACTTTTAATATTTGTTTGGCGACAATCTAGCGACTTTATCGTACTAATCTAACTACAACACTTCTACGGTCGCTGGTAACACTGGTGTCTGATATGGCCCTTTCTATGAAAATTGGGCTGTAGTTTCTTCATGCATTTTCATTTTTGACTAAACTATATTACATTCATCTAAATTTAAATCTTTAAGTACCTATAAGGATATTTTCATATTCTTTTAAAAAATAAACTCTCTTTGTTTTTTATTGTAAAGTACTTAAATAAAGGGATTCAATAAAAAAAGACATTCACTTCTTAACATCGACTGGAGATGTTAATACAAACTACTGTAATTGTTGCGTCAATGGATTAAATGGTTCCTAACGGAAATCTTTTAGAGAGTTTGAATGCGTTTGATCAAATATTTAAACATTGATCCATTTTAATTAAATATAATACAAAGATTTTGTGATTCATAAAAATAATTAGATTTTAAAATGTAAATTTGTACATGTAAAAACATGTGTTTGAAGGTAACATTAATTTCAAAGCTTTCATCAAAAATATATTAATAGCTATCGATATGTAGTAGACACAAAATCATTTTTCACAAACATCAAGAAACAAACAAATCAAAACCGGTAAGCTAATTGCTATGAGTCTTAGCTCTCGTTCAGATCATCTGCAACTTGTATGGAACAGGATGAGTATGAATTTTAAGAAAATTACCCTCATTCGTGATGAGAGAGAGGTTGGAAAACTACTCATAGTATGAACACAATCCTAGTGAACCCGACCGGGATTCAGTCCCAATTAGTTTAGGGATGCCGATGTAGATGTTATAAAGACACCACGAACTAAGCAAAACGTGATTAAGCTGAAATTAAAAAAGTTGGTCATACTGATAGTGTGAAGAACTCCCATCAGTGGGCATGTGGACAAAGGCATCAGTCTAGTCTGGTATGTTTTTCTATGGACGGAGAGGTAAAGTTTTGAATCAGTGCTGTGTTGAGATTTTTTTTTTTCTAAATATATTCGCACTCTTACTCCATGCACATTCTGATACACTTGCTCTCAATTCTACCTTTTTCATCCCTACCACATGCAGATACCCTGAAAGACGTGAAGAACACTATATATACACAGAACATTGCTCACCTCTTCTTCACAAGTACATGAAGACGTTTACCTACAGTAGCCCCATGATTTCTTTGGTGCTGACTGACAGCTGACGGCTTCGAAAAGTTACCAGACCAATTTATGTGTCCCTACGCCGAACCATATGATATGAAAAAAGATGTGTTTAGCAGATGTCACTTCTGACAGTCAACAATTAGGTATACACCTAAATGTTGACTGTCAGAAGTCAGCTGTGAGATGTCAGTCAGCACCAAATAAGCCATGGGGTTACTGTACGTACACTTTGTTCGATATGAGCTTTGCCTCAGGGTAAGCGGTGTACAACACACGTGACCTGTATACGAGTGTACAGATTGGTTCATCCCTGACCTGGCTTATTCCCCTCCGACAAACAAAGTTTTAATCGACGCACGTTTCTACAACTTCTCCGAGGCACAAGCGATTACAGCTCGTGTGTATGGTTGAATTCTGTGCGCGTACTTCCACGTGAAAAAAAAGAAGAGATTATTTCAATACAAGCTTACACCAAATAAGATTGGCTGTAGTAAAGCGGACTTTGACCTAAGAAGTCAGAGGTTCAGTCCCAATAGGGTGAGTTGGAGCTTTATTTCCCCACAACAGGGCTTTCCGTGCTGATATCTTTTCTTAAGCCACCATTATCATCAACTTCCCTTTAAGATTCTAATGGACAACTACTATATAAGAACGATAAATTTGTATAGACGTTTTCTCATTGGTTCCATTTCATCAGGTTTATAAGTTCATTCGCGAGGTTAAGAGTCATGACAGTGACTCGGTACTCAAACAATAAATCAGCCCTTTCGCAGACATCCTAGCTTGGCGTAACTGTCAAGTTGGTAGCTCTGAGTCGGGCAACAGCCTAACGGCATATACGTTTTCTCAAAAACTATACATAATACCAACACGTGGTTTTTTGTGTTCTATTTAACTTGTAAATTTAATATGAAGTATATTTATAAAAATGTTATAAGTTAATATTTACTTAGTTAAAATAAGACATAATTTTGATTAAACTAAAATTAAATCAAACATTAAATACAAGAATATAGTTTTGAAGATATCATATTGTTATAGAGAATGATATAATGTTCTATCATACACGATGAATATTTATGACACAATTATTTAAACAAAATTTGGTATTTTTAAATTAAATCATGCCTAAACTGTTGAAAAAGTTCAGCCATCTACTGCTAGATGGATCTGTTATCCGAACCACCTCTCCTCTCCTCCCCAACCCCTTTTTGGCATTATCTATCTTTCCATTTTTTTTGTAAGCCCAGTTACTCCCCCTTTCCTCAACCCATTTATATCCTGATCATGTAAAACCCTTGACCTGGCACTAATTGTCTTTCACTTTATTACTAATGTTACCTCCAAACCTGAGTTATTGAAATGATCCCTTTGATATATTTGCATGATGTATATAAAAAATATATTTATAGAGTAGGCTTGATTCTCTTTATCTTATAAATGATTTGTATAAACAGTGTTTCTCTTAATTCAACCTTCCCAATCCCTTACCCATTAACCTAATTAGTACTTAAGCGTATAACCCAAATGGGTAGTAAGATGCGGTGCAAACGAATTTTTTTAATGCTTTCTCTAAATAGTTTTATTCGTGTTTTATATACAAAAATGATCTTTTCGTACTTAGAGTAGGATTGATTTTGAATATATTAAGATTCAGGGGCGCATTCAAGAATTTAATTTAGGGGAGCGGGCCATGTGTGTCAAAGCTATTATTTATGCCCCCTGAAAATTGTCATAAAATTATTTTAATTCAAAACTTCTTTATTTTAAAATATATTACACTCACATACACACACGTATACATACAGATTTTTTTAAAAAAGTGTTAAGATATTATGGATATTGTATTGCTTATTAAAATTAGTAAAGGAATCTTAATGATGTTACTTGTGTCGATACTTCAGTAAACTCAAATAATAATAATAGTAATGATAATAAAAGAGGCTTAAAAAAATAGACCCACAAACCAACTCACATACAGATAAAGACAATTTTGTATTTTCCTAATAAAACATCGATGTCACGGTGCACCGCACATACTTTCTTTCGCTTTTATCTTAAAAATAGACATTTACTAAAAACTCGTAAGATTTGTGAAACGAAATAATATGTCTATACATTGTTGTAGAAACACTACACCAAAGATCATAAATGAAATAATATTCACTGTTATTTACTCTATGGCATCAGGAACTAGGAACAATGTTACAGAAGAATTGAGAAAAGAGAAATATCTTTGTCACACAAAGAGCATAATAATCAAATTCATTTTCAAAGACCTAGATTAAAAAGTATAATGTCTATATTTGTTTATAGCTCAGAATTTTCTAGTTTTATAAAAATATATTTAAAAAAATATGTTTGCCTTTAATAGTACTACAACTTTACAACGATAAGTTATTATTTCAAATAGTTGTGGGAAATGATGAAAATTGGAAAGTTTCCCTCGTGTAAGGTACCCTAAAAGTTATGTTCATGAGAAAATGAGAATTCATATCTTGTTTATAATGATAAACAGTGTTCAGATATAAAATGAATTCAAACTCGTTAGAGTGAATTTTAATAAAATCGATTCATTCACTTTTTGTCCTTCAATAAACTACCCTTAAATTTAGGGTTAGACATCTAATTCCAAAATATCCTCAGGGGGACCTAACGAAAACCCCATATAGCAAGCTGTAGCTCAATCTGATAAATAGTTTCTACTCCATCCCGAGATACAGACAGCCAAACAGACAGACGACATCGCGAAAACAACTTTGTTGGTTTCAGGGAGTCATGAAACGTCGACATTTATCTAAATATCGAATTAATTTTTTTTGACAATCACAATACTTTCTCTCCGAGGTGTAGCGATGAAGTAAATATTTGTTTACAAAGCCTAGTGACCCGCAGCAGTGTTCTTTCTAGCCGTTGCTTGCTGTTGGTTTGATCGCCATTGATGGGGAGGTCGAGGTTCGAATCTCGCCTTCGTGAAATGAAGGTGGTTTTCCCGCCTATATACCTTTAACGGTTTACCACAAGTGATTTATCACTCTGGTTTTCCCTTCATAACTTCACGCAAGCGCGGGTTCACCTCATCTCTACCCAATCAGACTAAGCCGTTAATAAACTGTGTTCTGGCCGTAGCAACAAAAATGAAAAACTTAGTTCTAGATGGCTTATAATCATATAATAATAAATTTATGATTTTGAATGGAAACATGGTGTACAAAGTTTTTTAATTCAGATTTTGTTTTAGATCTTAGAATACAATGTTATTGTTTGTATGGTGTTCAAAAAAGTTAAAAGTAGGGCCTATTTGTAAAGTGAGGTAGGCGTGGAGTATGTAAATTCTATTTAATAGAAATAAAATTTAACACATTGCAATTTTTCGCATAACTTTGGCCACCTTTTTTTAAAAAGATATTCCCAATTGTTTTTAAAAGCCTATCACCTGGAACAAAGTGTGGTTTTCACTTGGTTTTTATATTTTCTGTACAAACCAATTGTGGTGCACTTATTTTAATTCTAATTTCCTTACACCATATTATATTTAAATAGTTATCATAAGTAGCGACCGTAAAAACTATATGTCACTGAAAAAAACTAAAATAAATGGATATTTTTTTTTGGAGGGGGGGAAGAAAATATGTTTATAAATATTTCTACAGTAATAGATAAACTAAATAAATATGTCACAATATACTGTAATTAATTATTTCCTAGGTAGCTCAGAAAAATTATACTTTGAAAGAGATTCAAGCCCTTGCCCTTTGACTTTGGAAGTCATTATATAAAACCCCGAGATTCTGGCTCAAAACTATGCATCACTCCTTGGAGAGTACATCGGTGATAGCTTGCCTTTTGTTGAGTAGCAAGCATTAAAGTTGAAAAGATTAGGGGGTTGCCTACAGTACCCCCATGACTTCTTTGGTGCTGACTGACAGCTCACAGCTGACAGCTTACGGCTTTGAAAAGTTACCAGACCAAATGATGTATCCCTACGCCGAACCATATGATCTGCGAAAACATGTGTTTAGCAGCTATCCCTTCTGGCAGTCAAAATTTAGGTATACACCTAAATGTTGACTGTCAGAAGTCAGTTGTGAGCTGTCAATCAGCAACAAAGAAGCCATGGAGATACTGTACCTAGAATGTGGAATGAAAGGACACATTGATAGGGGAAGTATAGGAGGGTCAGAGGGGTTGGTGGGGCGACTGTCATAACTTCAGTAGCGCACCTCTAGTGATAATACATGGAACTACTTGGAAGAGAGATTGGCAAAACCTCGAGATGTCCATCCGAATCTTTAGTTATTGAAGCACTTTGTTGATATAAATTATTAATGTTACTAGCAGAAAAGTCAAAATAAATAAAATAAAAATAGTAGTAGTGTGTTTCATAAATAGCCAGCCCCATTTGACCAAGTCGATAAACATAATTGGTCTATTTTGTTGAGATAATGGTGATAGCATTGATTTTCATTTAGCTAAGTTAATTGGAAAGGTCTGTGTTTGCACTTTAGATCCCCTAACTAATCCAGGATCCGCTGAAAATACATCAACATTCGCTGGACAGAAAATTGGAACTTAGGCCTATATATTTATTAAATAAACAATATTAACTACGTCCTAACGGGGATCGTTTCCCGGCCTTTCAAGTCAATAAAGTGAACTAACTATATCACAACTTAAATTTAATCGCTATTTTAGGAACAAATAACTATAGATACAAGGTACGATGGTCAACATTGCCCAAAGGTCACTCACTATATTTCTTTCAGTTGTCAAAATTTGACACCGTCGTTCAAAGTCTGTTGAGCATATGTCCCGCAGAGCATCTGTCTGGCCTTTAAATATTTTGTATGAATAGTATGTAACATATTGATAATAAAAAGTGGCCGGCGTGGAGTTAGAACCATCCTAATAACTCAAAAGGGAACTGTACGTATTATTTTAAGAACCCTATAACCTTTCTTTATGACTCATGTTGAATGGATCGTTATGTTTATATATTATTGAATAAATGTATTCACTTGAAGAGATCAAAGAAATCCATTTTTGCGAAACAAAAAAAATTAACCTCAGGGAATATGGTTGGCATTCTAACACTCGGATCAGCCAAGCTATTTCTATTTTAATTATGTACATTGTATTCCACTAAGATTTAAATTAATCTCTCATTTAATCTTTTCCTTACTAGAAAACTTATTTCAAGTATGGAAAGTTTTGTGAATTTCCGGAATGGTCTGCTAGAAAATAAATCTTTCCTCACGACATATTTGTAAGGCTAATAGAAACACTCTCATACAATTGATAGTCACGCACTCAATTTATAGTGAAATGACTTGGCGGTGGCAAGTGGTGGTGAGGGCGGGTGTAGATACTAGCGCAGCTAGAAAGGCGGGGCGGTAAAGTTCACAACTATTTAAATAGAGCAAATTGAATCAAGAAACCCAAAGTTTTAGAGATTACACTTCAGTTTATTTTATTTTAATGACACTAGAAATATTTTCATTTGGTCCAACCACTACTGACCATTGGCTAGTGGAGGCAGTTTCATAATGATGAGTTACATATCCTGTACTCATCACAAGGCATTATTAGGATAGTCAAGTCTCGTAGATAACGGTGGACAGAACATGCAGTGCAAATGGGAGAATCTAGAACCTCGTTCTGGGTATTGACTGGTAAATCCAATGAGAAGAGACCATTGGTAAAACCTAGACCCGGATGGGAGGAAAACGTTAGAATGGACTTGAGAGAAATAGTGTAGAATGAGGTGGACTGGATAGAGCTAGCTCAAGACATGGATAGGGTGTAATTAGGTGGACTGGATAGAACTAGCTCAAGACATGGATAAGTGATCCCCCACGAATGTGGACGAATGTTTTGGCCGAATACTCACCAGAAAATGTTCACCTACATTCGTGTCATGAAACTTATTCACCTTCTGTGGACCTCACAAACTTCTCACAAAATGGCCACCCCAAACTCGCTTCCTTTGATTCGTACCCAAAAACCGCTCCCAGGGTGAAACCCCTTGAATCCCGAATATTTTACGAAATACTCGACATTCACAATTCGCGTACGTCCCACACTTCTCGGACAGTCATCCGAAACCCGAACATTCATCCACATTTGTGAATAGTGTGGGATCGGCTCAAGTGTGTCAAAGAACTTTCGAGTTCCTAATGTCATAAACTAGAGAGTAAGTAAGCCTAAGTAAGAACAGGGTGTCTAGCCAAACTATATTTTAAATTTTCTTGAATGTTCCGTGTTTTTCAAGCCAATTTTGAACTTTACCAGTCACTATATATTATAAACATTATTTTATTAATTTCGTAATTTAATGTAATAATATAATTAGATAAATACATATATTGAGATATGTCCCATCTATGAAGGGGTTAAAGGATTTCAGCCTAAAACGATGGCCTAATGGGTAGTGCGATCTACGTTGGATTTCGGTGACCTGGTGGTTTAGGGTTAAGGTGTCAGACCTCTGTGCTGGGAGTCCGGGGTTCAATACTCGGTCCCAGCACAGATTTATCTGATTGCCAAACCCTTCATTCACCTCTGACAAGACGTGTATTAATCACAACTTGGAGTTGGGGGGAATACCATGCCTCCACCGTGGTTCGGATTCCACGTTAAGATGTAAGTCCCCCATTTAATCTCACAATTACCCTACCATTACATATTAACGTAAGTGCGTATAGCCCTAATGGGTAGTAAGACGCAGTGCTAATAATAATAATAATAATAATACGTTGGATTTAAATGAGAACATGTTGGAATATTAAAATATCGCCTTTTACTGGCACAGTTTAAAATTATTGTTGTAAGATAAATTATTTTTTTAGTTTCTTCTTCCTATAACGCATTCGAATTCTTGCACGTGCGCATAATCATGCGTCAATTTTTGGCTAAAGACACGCAGTAGAGGAGTGGAAAGGCGAAACAAAAATCACATGTTGGCCTCGAAAATTGAGATTAGTATGCTCATCAGAGATAACTGTGTTAAACGGGATTAACAGTAAGTATTATCAAGAAAAAATATATTTTGACTATTGTAAATAAAAGTTGCGTATTTTTTAAAACGAATACATGAAAATTCCAAAAATTTGATAAAATTCCCTGTCTTTTCCTTGATTTTATCATGACGAAGCAAATTCCCTGACTTTTCACTGCTTTCCAGGTTTTCTAGGTCACTGGATACCCTGACGAAACATTATCAAATTAGTTTCAATAAAGCAGTAAAAGGCATTCCACTTCTTTATTCACACCCACATATCGACTACAGCATTTGGTGGTTGAATGCAAAGCCATAGCCAGGTTATTTGGGGGGTTCAAATCCCCCTGAAATTTTACGAACAAAATATATATGGCTTTATTTATAGTTCAAACAATATCAAAATTAAGGTACAAGTATAAATTAATGGGCTGTGTTAGTATTAAAAGCACTTTAGAGAGCTTCTAGAGGTGTTAATTATTTAGAATTTTTTCTAAACTTCAGCAGTTATGGGACTATGTTGCCATAAAAAAACACTTCGGATAGCTTCTTTAACTGTTTATCATTTAGATTTTTTTCTAGCCTCCAGCAATTGGGGAATGTGGCCGCCAAACACCCCCGAACCCCCTCCCACCTTCTAAAATTATTGGCTGGCTACGGCGTTGGTTGAATGCATAACTCTTACTAACGTCGGGGTTCCCTAGTCTACTGTAGACCAGATATGTTAATACTTCAAAATATTATAGTCAAAGTCTTCATGAATTAATCCCCTTCAGTCCCTTCCCCGTAATTTAATTATCTATAAATTTTATTGGAAAATCCACAAAAATTCTTTTAATTGAACGTTTACCACTATATTTAATCTCTAGGCACCGCTAGTTGCATGGTTATTAACAGGGTTGGCCCAAAGATTTCATGAGCCTTAGGTGAAACTTAAAATTTGCGGCCTAGTTGTATTCGCACACAATGCGCGATGCAAAATTAAAAATTAAAGGGAACCAAACTACAGGACAAAAAATCTTTTTATAAAAAAGTGCCTACCAAGTCTCAATAATAATCGTAAGCAAAAATATTATCTGTTCTTCTCTTCTAGCTAAATATGACAATGATGCTCCACCAAAAGATACCGTAAATTTCAAAAGAGATTAACTTATATCATAATCAAATTTAAAAAAATATATATATTATTATTAGATTAAATATGTTGATAATGTTATTTCTTTGTATAGAAATAATCCATTAAGTTATTTAATTAAAATCATTATTTTTAAAACAGTTTATATAAATCGTCGGCATGCGCCCTGGGTGACCACCATGATTAGGCCCTTTAGTGTATGTTCAATCCAACGGTTGTTAACCACTTAGATTTAACTGTAGGAATGAGAAGGCTATCAGAGAGAAAATTCACCATGAAAATTACTTGGAATACTATCAGTGATACCCCAAGCAGGGATTCAAACTTGGGCCTTCCCCAACAACAGCCGCAAAGCACTTTGCATGTCTTAGTGACTTGGGTAGTTAGGTAACTGCTTCGAGGGTTTATACGCTTTATAAAACCTTGTGTACTTTTCCATAAGGTGATTTTCCATCTTCCCTTTAAGAACATTCCGTTATGAGTAATCTGTATGCCGCTTACTTTGATGTGGGGATATAGAGAACGCATAAAAGGGCAGTGTTTTGGCAGTTTTTGTAGCAACACTTTTTTTGCCAAAATAAATATAATTTAGCTCAAGTAATAACCTAGGTTTAATTTTCTTCACATGGTGATATCAACAGTTGTTGAATATCGGTCATGAGCATAACGATACTAGATTAAACAATTTTTAAATAAGGAGAAAAAGTTGTCATTAAATTTAAAGACACTCTTGACAGATATTCAACAACTATTGAGTCACCATGTGAATAAAATTAAAATCTATGTTTGAACTGAAGAAATATTGGATTTATTTTGGCAAAAAAAAATATTCTGCTATAAAAACTGCAAAAATACTGCCCTTAACTCGTATTCGCTACACTCCCACCTTAAACTCCGCAAACTAAATAGTCTCGTTGGTGAACTGATCTCAGAATCGGTTACATTCATTCCAAACGGCTGTATTGAGAATTATTTTAGATAAAAATTTAAACAAAATACTTAATATTAAGTTCTTATCACTAAATAAAAATACTTACTATTGTGATGAATAGTATAAGCAAATATATATTACTTTTGTTATTATTGTATGATAAATAAGTATGATAGCCTCATCTTTATATAAAAAAAAGAGGGTTCATACTAATATTATTAGTACAATTAGTAGACTCGCCTCGGTGGCGTAATTGGCTAATGGGCTAGTTTTGTGTTGAGCTAGACTGCTGAGGACGGGGAGATCGAGGTTTGAATCTCGGTCTGGTGAACTGGGGGGTGGTTTTCCACTCTCCCTCCACAAAAATGTGGGTTCACTGTCTCTAAATTCACACGCGTCCCTCCTCCCCCAATCAAATACCGGTGCGATTCCTTTTACTTAACCTCTTTAAGCCCTCTCCCCTTATTCAAAGCCACTGAGATTCCATGTGCTTATCAACATATTTTAAAAGCACCAGCAAAATTCTCTTTAGGAGCTTCTGTCGTAATGCACGCTATTGAAATCTAGTCCTACCTGTGCTCCCCTGGTCCTGTTGACGTCGGCGGAGGTGTCATATGACGTCCCTCCCGTGTCTGCGGTGACGAGTTTGACGACGATAACCTCGATGCAGCAGACGAGGAACATGACCATAAATAAGGCCATGTTCCCCTGTTGGGGCTGGGGA
This sequence comes from Timema douglasi, assembly GCA_901482245.1. Classification (NCBI taxonomy): domain Eukaryota; kingdom Metazoa; phylum Arthropoda; class Insecta; order Phasmatodea; family Timematidae; genus Timema; species Timema douglasi. Next base: position 37,769 of record CABEEJ010004308.1, read on the forward strand.
GGGTTAAAATCATCAGCCTGGTTAAAGTAGTCGATCAACATCGGCCACAGCATTGTTCCTCTGTGTGGGATTACTATTGCTGCTACTACTGAACTCGCGGGCCTTTCATTGTTACTCTCAGCGCGGTATGGACTTTTACTTTAATATTAGTTTCATAAGCTCGAGATAATTAACAGTCAAGACCCCCACCACATGTAGAACCCCTCCCTAGACTTGAAACAAAGTTTCAGAGACAGTTAATCATCGATATGAACCACAACGCTTCCCCGATTTTTTATCACAGCACGAGGTCCGTACGTTTAGCTTTATAGAATATATTGTTGAGTCTTCTTTGAGCTGTAAGTTTTGATAAGTAAACACTTATCTCAATAACTGATGGATAACTGAATCGACACTTTCTCATGGTGCATTATAGGTGTAACAACAACACTTTTAAGTAAAGAATTTAAAAAAAAAAGCAATCGTACTTGTTTCTAATTTGATTTGTTCAAAGGGAACATTAACTATGATGAGACCCACTTTAGTGGCCGAATATTTTAAGGCATCATACTCGTGTTTGACTGGCCTGCTTATGACAGAGATCGGGGTTTGAATCCCGGTTGGGTCTACTGAGGGTGGTGGTTTTCCTAAATGGTTTTACCACGCTCTTTTCACGCAAAGGGGGTTATATAATCTCTAAAATGCTTCTTTCTTATTCCTTACCCCAATAGGGTAATTATCAAGTATACGTATAGACTGAGCAGGCTGTAAGACGCGGTATTATAAAAAAAGTATGAATATCCATACAGCAAGTCTTAGCAAGTTATCCAAGCTCAATTCTACCTCGAAATCTGTTTTTGGTGAACTGTCGATCAATACAGTAAGAGTTCAACGCACGCGGAACCCACAATATTTGTTATGTAAATATAATTTTATCCGTGGCCGAACTAAAATCACTAGTTCATTTTAATTTTCACGATGGACTAATTCGTGTTATGTGCGTCACCGGATCACTCGAAGCTACCACTTACACCGTACTTTTCGGGTAGGAGCTAGGAGCGGCGAAGAAACCAAAAGGCGCGATGCTGCTATTTCATCGTTTCACACTCAAACACAACAATGATTACCGTGATAAGTCCCCAGTTTTTCGTTTAAATCACACACAGCAATGGCGACCATGGGAAGTCACCAGTTCGTCGCTTAAACCAACAATCGCGGCCGCGTGAATCAACCGATTCGTTGTTTAACACTTTAAATACAACAATGATCACCGTTTGGATCCACCAGTTCGTCACGTAACACTTCAAACCCAACAATGAACACCGCTTGAAACTACAAGCTCGTTGTTTAGCACTTCCAACACAACAATGGCGACACCATCCCGCTATAAACACCGGCTGAGCGACAAGTTCCCGCGCGGCTATGAGTTCGCGTTATGGCGACGACGTTCCTCATCGGGCCGTCGACAAGAGTGAAAGTGTAGGCGAGGCTGGCGGGCGGGAGAAATGTCCGTTGGTAACACACAACTATCACGGGTCCAGCAGGGAGGGGGGAGGGGGATATATAATACTATATATACTTTCACTCACATCATGGTAATAGTGACGTAACGGTTTCCCCGAGACTTCCTACTTGGACAACGTTATGTCATACCTCATAATGCACTCTACAAATATAGGTCAACTGGTGTTTTCTTCTTCTAGCAAATATTTTTTTATAATGTTTACTTCTATGAGTACTAATAATATGAATCTGAGCTACATCTTTAATAGTCCCAGTAGTGGCAAGACTAACCAGTACTAATATAGGTTTATCGTTGCCCAGGGGACTCTCAAATGTACTAATCGTACATCCTTTCCATGGAAAATCTATCCATGTCCCGATGAGATTAGATGATGGTGATAGTGAGTATGAGGCTGTAGAACCAGTGGAAATTCTTAAATTTAACTTAAGACCAACTAACCAAACCCTTGGTGACCGATGGAGTGATTCCCCTCTCGGGAAAAACACCTAAGGTACCAACAGGGAATCAAACCCAGGAGCCCTAAACTAATAGCCAGGTGCAATGACAACTACGCCAGGGGACCGGATTCTATGAGAGCTATTTATACTAGATTCGTTACTATTGACACTTTTATTTAGATACACACAATATATGCATAACATTGACAAAAGGTCGTTGTATTTATCTCACAGTTGTTGACATTGACAGTAACTGTCAAACAAAACTCGCCGGTGTGCACGCGAATAAAGGCGTCAGACTTAAAATGTCTGGTTTATTGGTTATTGGGAGGCCAGGGTTCGATTCATAGCCGGTGTCACTTTGGTGTGTTTTCCTTAACGGTTTCACACTCAGCCTCCACGCAGATGTGAGATACTCTTACTTTAGATTCTACCTTCCTAATTCCTGTGCACATTAGTATAAAAATGCGGGTAGCTCCAACAAGGATCACAAATAAAGAGGGGAGTGTAACGTTTTTAAATGGTGAAAAGGTTTGTCCTATGCTATTCAGGCTTTCAGTCAAACTAAAGATACTTTTGGCCGACTAAATTCAACTTGGAACTGGGGATGTCCGCGAAATATCACGTCCACGCGTTCAGCCCGCTGTTTACAAACTCACTTTGAAATGTGAAAATATGCATGTACAGTCTAATTCAATTATTTTATGCCCTTGAATACGTCAAATATGCATTGTAACTCTTAACAGCTAATTTTAAAGATACTTCTTTGTGGGACAGCTTCACCTGCACTCCAATATTTAAAAGAAAAATACAAACATAGATTTTGGTAATATATTACTATTTTATTACTGTTATTTTATAGGTATTGATATTTTATATCAAAGGTAATAGCTTCAAATCATGTGATCTGGCGTATGAATACGTGAAAGTATAATTTAACTCTTCTAGCTGTTAGATTCTTTATATGTAAATTGCATAGTGCCCCAGCATACACTAATAATGTAATGAGATTTTAATTACAAATGAGCTTATGTTTTCAAGAGGTCTAATTTGTGATTGGACAGACTGTACAATGTGCAAGGTCGATCCGTATAAACTTTGTATTGTTCTATTGGTAAAGAGGCTATTATCTTAAATTGTTTTTTTAGGTCAATGGGATTTTTGATGCAGTTTAGTTTATTTTAGAAATAGTTGCATGTTGAAATTTCAAATATTCTGACCTTGTGAAAAAATGTCAGTTATATTCAAAAAGGCATAGAAAGAACTTGTTATTAAGTTGCCAAAGATTATATACAGTCCAATCATCATAGGAATGAGAAGGACCATATCTGACAGCTATAGAAGAAACTTTATCTACTTTCATATATTAATATGTCAAGTCATGAGATAAACAACCGTCACTTTTGACAGATATTAGCAACAATACCTTTAAATATAGTAGATAAATGTTATCAATTTTTGCATCAGATTTTTCTCTAAAAGGCCCTTCTTATGAAAATTGTACTGTAGATTAGCAAACGGTAATAAAAGCCTTCAATGTTATCTAGAAACATGTTGACACTATCTTCCAATAAAGCAACTGTAGAACATATAGTTTTGTATCTGAATACATGAAAACAGTTATAGTTTTCATAAAATTGTGGTGTGAATCTTTTGGCCAAATACTAATTTAAGATAGGTAACACCCGCTTCGGTGGCCACGGGGTCTAAGGTGCAACTCTCTCAGTAGACTAGACTGCTGATGACGGAAAATCAAAGTTCGAATCTTGGTCGGGTGTACTGAGGGTGATTCTCCAAAATAGTTTTTCACTCTTCCTCGCGCAAATGCGGGTATACTTCCTTTAAATATAACCTTCCTTTATACCTAAATATTTAGCGTTATTTAGTACATAAGTGTATGACCCAAAAGGGTAATAAGATGTGGTGCTAAAAGAAGATGCGTAGCAAAAGCTGCCGAGGAAACATATCAGATGCGGTCCACTCTAGAAAGCGTCAACGTATCAATATTCATAGTACTAGACTATTTTCTAATAAAATATAAGCCCATAAAAACTGAAGGATAACAAGATTTCTTTGTCAGATACAAGTGGAAGACCTCAAATTAACGTCACTAGTGTCCGACACTTTAGACCGGTTGGTAACACGTTTGTCAGTTGTACTCAGGATGAACATGGTGACCATGGAGTAGAGTGCTCACCTCAGAACTCGATGTTCGTGGGTTCAAACCCAACCGAGTTCGACGGATTTTTTCTTGAGCGATAAAAATCCGTGGCACAACTTCTCGGTCTCGTGTCGATTGTGGAATGTAAAAGAACCTTGGAAGGTAAGTGAGAATACCTTTCCCGGCAAACTTAGTTAGTCCTTTCACCCTCGCTCTTAGAAATTTTCTCGCGATGATATAATCAGTCAGTTCAAAAAGTGCACTTTAAATACTCGAATAAATAAATACTGTGGTGAAGGTCCCGATTTCGCTTTTCTGACACAGCTAAGCAATTATGTATCGTTAGGGAAATCGTGGCTTCCCCTTTCCCAGTGATGAATCGACGGCTAAGTGACTGGATGTTGAATATGTTCTATAAAGTTAGTTTGTAAATCATGTCTTGATTTACTTATTCGAATAAGAAATTGTATATTAAATACCCCTAGAAATAAATAAATAATATCACCAGTAGTTTTAGGAATATAATATCTCAATTTTCTTAAAAATTTGACATTTGGGGCACCTTTTAAAAATAGTTTTTTTTTTACAATCAACATTGATATAATTGTTTTATATTGTTAGTTTTAATTTATAAGTATTGATTATATATAGTTTTTTATTTGAAGTATTTAAGGTGAACTTTCTGAACCAAATGATTACCACTACATCACTGCACAATAATTTATATGAGTGAGAGCGAAAGGGCCTATCAATTTTGCCGATAAAGGTATTTTAACATATTGTCCAAGGTTCTTTTACATACCACAATCGACATGGGGCCGACGGATTTACTTCCCCTTCGGTGACCTGGTGATCTAGGGGTAAGGTGTCGGACTTCTGTTCTAGGGGTCCGGGGTCCAATCCTCGGTCCCGACACAGATCCATCTGATTGCCAAACCCTTCCTTCACCTCTGACAAGACGTGTGTTAATCCCAACTTGTGAATGTGGGGAATGCCAGGCCTCCACCGTGGCTCGGATTCCACGTTAAACTGTAGGTCCTCCATTTCATCTCACAGTCACCCTACCATTACACATTAACGTGAGTATAACCCGAACCGGTAGTAAGACGCGGTGCTAATAATAATAATAATAATAATAATAATAATAATAATAATAATAATAATAATAATAATAATACTTTCCCTTCGAAGGACGTTGTGCTACGGATTTTTATCTTTCAAGAAAAATCCGTTGACCCCAGTTAGGTTTGAACTCACGAACATCGGGTCCGGCGGCAAGAACTTTCCCTCAAGACCACCGAAGTTAACAATATCTTATCAAAAGTAATAGCTGAAGTCTTAACATACGAAGAGGCCTATGTGAAATTAGTTCAATTAACTTTTCCTATGTGTCATATATGTCCATTCGTGAGAAAATTGTGGTATAGGATAGGTTTTCACGTTGATCATTTATGTCGTATGGGATGCCTAAGCGTCGTGGCGTGTCTATTAAATATGCACATGTCACTAATAAACTGAGAACTATAAATAAACTCTTCTCAAATATTTTGAGCTAAAACTACACACGCGTAGTAAAATTCTCTTTTAAAAAGATTATGTGTTTTGAAATAAAAAGTGAACTCAAAGAAAGGATCACCAAATTATTATATTATTTAAAAAAAAGCTATTTATCTTATCACCCGTTCTGATTAAATGTATATGTACTATTCGAGTAAATTAAAAAAATAATCTGTACATGGGAATTGAACCTGGAACCTTTTAATTTCATTCAATTTTGATGACCAGGTGGTAATCTTTCAATTTATTCGAATATGAATCAGTTACTGCTGATTTCCGTAGTTATAATCACTCATCCCCCAAGCTTAGGATTTCATTAATTGTATAGCGGTGATTTCTCCCTTTGTGTACTATGTAACCTACCACAGGGTGGTCCAAGAGTCCCACATCAATGGTAAATTACAATATGTTTTGTTTGATCTCCACGAATGTCAAAGCATAACTGTAGGCGTGTATCCATGTTCCGTGGAATGGGTGACAACACGTCCGGCGAAATGGCACGCAGATGGTTCCTGTCCCTGATGTCCACCAAATACACTTAATGTTTCAGGTGGCCCCACAGGGCAAAATCCAGTGGATTTAAGTAAGGTAATCGTGCTCATTCCCTTAATCTCCTTCGACCAATCCAGTGAAGAAAATGGTCATCCCGCCAAATAATGCACCTTCTTGGCATAATGTGGGAGAGGGGGGGGGATGGACGTCCTGCATGGACTGCTGATGCCGTTTTTCTGTTGACATTTCCGTCAAAAAAAGTAACGGGCTGATGACTCGATCCTTCCGGAGACGACACCAAACCATGATGCGCTCGGTTCCTTGTTGCTTGTTGTCCATAAACCAGTTAGTATTCTGTTTGGGACCAGTAGCGCATGTTTGGTCGGTTTACCTCTTCGCTAACGTAAAAAATCGCTTCATCTGAGAACATTACAGTGGTTAATAACTCTGCGTCCTCCGTCAACTGCCACAGAAACCACTAGCACATTTGAACTCAGCGGTCCGGATCATCCTCCGTCATGTGGTGCAACACTTGAATCTTGTGTGGGTGAAATGTTACAAGGCCAATTCTCATTGATGAGGGACTTTTGGGCCATCCTGTATTTACGCTAGTGTTAGGGATGAGTAAGGTTGAATTTAGAGGAATAATATCCGAATTTGTATCAAAGAAAAAGTCACCCTCAGTATACCCACCAGCGATTAGAATCCCAATCACCCTGCCATCGGAAGTATAATCTATTGCGATAGTGACACCTTAGGGCTTAGACCATACGGCCACCGTGGCGGGTAAGAGTGTAAATATTGGACCACTTTTTTTTATATATTATGATTGCAAAACACAGTACAGGGCTTCCCCCGGACACACCCACATCCTGCATTAGAGCTGAGATACTAATTGAATACATAACCAACCAGTATACATGCTACATACACCCCAACAGTGAAACTGCTCATTTCATGAATTGGCCTCTTCGCTTGACCATTTCAGGAACTGGGCAAAAATTGCATTAATTTTGCCCATTTTATAAACTGGGACTTACTATACTATCTACTACAAACTTAAATAAAATTTGTTTTAAGATATTATATTCAATTAACTAAAATTAACTTAATTTAACCTTTCATATAAAAATAATTAATAGTTAAATTAACTTTAAATACCCTGGCGGTCTAGGGGTAAGGTGTCAGACTTCTGTGCTAGCGGCTGGGGTTCAATCTTCGGTCCCAGCACAGATTTATCTGATTACCAAACCCTTCCTTCGCCTCTGACAAGACGTGTATTAATCATAACTTGTGAATGTGTGGAATGACAGGCCTCCACCGTGGTTCGGATCCCACGTTAAACTGTAGGTTCTCCATTTCATCTCACAATCACCGTACCATTACACATTAGCGTAAGTGCGTATAACCTGAACGGGTAGTAAGACGCGGCGCTAATAATAATAATAATAATAATAATAATAATAATAATAACTTTAAATACCAAATCTGTTCTTCGCGTGTCCATTTCGTAGACCAGGCAAAAACTAGTCTAGCTCATAGGTTGGGTTACGATTAGAACTTCTCAGTTCAAGAAATTGTCAACACAAGCGCTGCACGACTCATGAACTGGACTATTTTTTGCTCAGTTCGTGAATTGGTCAGGAGGAGAGGCAAGTTCGCGGAATGGATATAAATTTGCCCGAATAATGAAGTGTGCAAAGTCATGAATGGTGTGTGATATACATATAGTAAATATTATGACGCGGGGCATGCGTGACCTGGAAGTGTCTCATGAGCTGTTTATACGTCACCGTGTGAACCGCAGGTTTAAAGAATATTGGAGTACGTTGCTGATCAGTCACGATTAAAAATGCACATAAAGCAGTCAAGGTTTTAATTACTATGAATAAAGCAACACATACACTGATTAGGCTACAATTTAACAAGTCAAGAAATTAAATAATAAGAGTCATAATCAATTCTGTAAATTAATAAGCTACTAAAAACACATACACTATAATTAAATAAAAATTAACAAATTATTAACTATAAGACACATAATAATCAATAAAATATTTAAAACGGCCACAAAACTGTTCATTATTAACACAGTTCACACTAACAATCAATGTCTACATCACCCGTGTTGTCCATAAGTCATCACGTGTCCCTGCGCACGACCCACTGTACTGACTTGTGCTACGATAACGCTAGATTTACTGATCCTCTCCCGGGTACGCCGACACACTCACTGGACACGCCAACCCATTCGCTGGACACACTGGCCCACTCACTGGACACGTTGACCCATTCCCTGGATACGCTGACCCATTTGCTAGCCCACACACTGGACATGCTGGTCCATTCGCTGGCCCACACAGTGGACATGCTAGCCCATTCACTGGACACGCCAGCCCACTCCCGGGCATACTATATCATTCCTGGGCACGCTAGCCCGGACACGCTGGTCCACTTACATGGCTGGTCTCAACTTGGACTGGAGGATCTCTGGTTTACACCGAACGTGTATAAATAGGGTCACAGTTAAGAGTCTGGAATCTTCCGTTTCTATAGAACTGGGCTAGAACAAAATTAACCTAGACTCTTTCAGACATGTCCCTTTTTCTTCCCCTGCCTCTCTAATCCCCCTGGCAGTGAGACTGGTTGCATACCTGCTAAACAAGGAAGGAAAGAGAACAGTTAGGATAACACACGAGAAGAGCGCCGGTACCACTGTAAGATACTAATGTCGTTACAATATAATCAGCACCACACAGGCCATGTCGGTGTAAGCGTGTATTAAACATCAAGTTTGTCTAGTCTGATCGGGCTTTGAATCATGACTGGGTGTACCGAGATTGCTTTTTCTAAGTGGTTTCTCACTCTCTCCCCACAAATAAGGTTGCATTTAATTAATCTTCCTCACCCGTATCCCATCGGAGGATAGCCTGGGTGGAGAGTTGACAGTTTCCAAGCTCCTAACAACAATGTTGTTGATCATATGATTATTGAATTATTTACTGGGAAAGTTCCAGTGCGTTTCTTTTAAACGATTACTCATGAAAGTTAACAATTTAAAGTAACCACGCAATAATTCCATGTTGGTGAAAGTAAAGATGGTATTACGTTATAACAGGAGAATCTGTCACGCACATAATGATTAGTCCTGTATTGAGGTGTAACATTAAGTGATTTAGACGCAACAGATTTGTTCACGGATTTTTTTAAATAGTTTTCCAAGCGTTCCCAGTATAAATCATGAAATTGATTATACTGAGGGACCTTGAAATAGATTCTAGGTATAATAAAAAGGAATAATTAGTGAAATTGATGTTTCCTCTTTCACAAGAGGTGCTGTGTTTGTTCTAGAGTGTTTTTTTTACCGTCATGTCTTACTACTCTTTCGGGCTATACGTATATGTACTAATAACACTAATGTGTTAGTGATGAGGAAAATTTAATTCAGAGTAAGTGTAAACACGTTTGCATAAGGGAGGAGTGGAAAACCATTTAAGAAAATACACCTTCAGTACACCCTAACGGGACTCGAACCTGATTTTCCCGTCATTGGCAGTCTAGTCTATTGCGATAGTGACGCCTTTTAATACCACGCGGTCATCGATGAGGGTTGTTCTAGAGATAGATTACAGTCCAATATTCATAGGAAGATATTTAGAAACTACTTCCACGTTTTTCTTAGCATCGTGTCTTACTACCCGTTTGGATTATACGATTATGTACTAATGGTTTAGGGATGGAGGAGGTTACACTTAGAGGAAGTGTAATCGCATTTGGGTGGAGGGAGATTGGAGAACCATTTTGGAAATTCCACCCTCAGTACATACAACTGAGATTAGAACCTCGATCTCTCAGTCAATAGCAGTCTAGATTACTGTGAGAGTAGCGACTTAGACCACGGGGCCATTGACGTGGGCACTTTCATGTATTCATAGGTCAGGTCGTGTGATATGAAGCTGGTACTTTTTATAAATATTATCAATATTTATAAAATTACACAAATAGTAAATTTTTTCAATGTTGACATAAAAAAGTTTGTATTTCCTAAAAAACTCTTCCTATGAAAACTGGACTATAGTGTATAAGTTACTAGCAAAATGTAGCCTACATTGACAAATGTGATCAAGGAGACCACTTCAGGTCTAGGGCATCCAATCGTGACTAAGATATTTGAGTAATATTGGGTTCAAGTCCTTCATTCAACCTAAATTTTATAATTATGGCGCGATATGGTTGATGCAAGAGGCCTTCTTATCATTAAAAACTACTCTCTTTTTTGTTGCCATGTTACGTTTAAGTAATGTCACTTTATTAAAGTTTTACAAGCATCGGGCTAAGCGAGACAGCTTGATAACTTAGTCGGCCCAGAAATGTCATGAAAATACCGTTATAATACCCCGTGCAAGCGGATGAGGTTTATTTACTTAATTCAGTACTAAATTCAGCACAAAAAACTATTAATGTAAGCGCAACAAACTATTTGACAATTATTTTTGCTAAACAAATATATATTTTACCCGCTTCAGTATCCACATTGTATAAGGGGGTCGCCATCGAAATAAATTCAACTATTGATGACGGGGATATTGTGGTTCGATCCCCGGTCAAGTGTACAGAGTATTTTTTTAAATGGTTTTCCACTATCCCTTCAAGCAATTGGGGTACATTTCCTCCCTTCCTCGTCCCCAAACCATTAGCGAAATTAGTGCATAAGCTTATAACCCTAACGGGCAGTAAGACGCGGTACTAAAAAAATAATTGTTTATATCGGTGATACCCATTTGACTACTTTAACGTGGATGTATCAATACCCATTTGAGTACTTCACCGTGGATGTACTGACATCCATTTGACTACATTAATGCGGATGCATGGATGGCACCAAAAGGCACGTGTTGATAACAACCATTTGACTACTAGAAGTGAAATAAATCTAACAGATGATTGTTGATACCCTTTTAATACTTGAGCTAAACTATGGCTGCCGATATGTCAATTCGTTGTGCTGTTATGACTTTGTGTTTATAAAATGTGGGTTCAAACCCATCCGGGGTCAACGTATTATTGAGCAATACAACTCCGTAGCACAATTTCCTTCGGAGGGGATGTAAAGCCGACAGTCCCAGATCGATTGTGGCACAGTAAAAGAACCCTGGAAGGTATGTGAAAATAGCTTTCCCGGCAAAATTGGTAGGCTCTTTCACTCTCGCTCATAACACTTATCGTATGCTGATATAAACAGTCGGTTCAAAAAGTGCACGTTAACTACCTCAAAAAAATAAAAATACAAAGCGCAATTTGTATACAATTAAAAGCGTTATGCTTGTTATTCAAACAAATACGATGGTTTGATTTAAAAGTTCTATCACACACGTTGTGGCCACAAATGAGGTCAGCAAAGACCATCAACATTTACATTTATTTTGACTGTCACGCTTAACACAGATGTTAAATGTGAACATGTTATGTCACTTATGAAGAATAGAAAAAAAAGGTGTATGCTAGTAGATCCTCAAACAATGTTTTATCAGAAATAAATAAAAGGGATTTAACAATGAAACATCAAACGAAAATTAAAAGTATTTACGTGTAACGTTTGAAGAATGTTGGAAGATACAATAGAGACAGTAGTGGCGCAACAATGGGACAGAGTTGGTATTTGTTGTAGGGGTGGAGGAAGTATGGTACGCACTTCCTGTGCGACATCTTGGGGAGTTCATTGTCTCGCGCTTCACGGGAAATAAATGAACGCGTGACGTACGTGATGTCAGACAGTTTTCCACACTCCCAGGTTTGATACTCGCTTGATAACCTCACCTGTAATAAACACGGTCGCCATGTTCATGTAGTTTAATGGATTTCAATAATTATCTGTGTTAAAACTGCTAAGTAACCCGCCTCGGTGGCGTAGTTGGCTAACGCGCTAGTTTCATGTTGAGCTAGACTGCCGAGAACGGGGAGATCGAGGTTCGAATCTTGGTCGGGTGAATTGGGGGTGGTTTTCCCCTAAATTGTTTTCCACTCTCCCTCCACGTAAATGTGAGTTCATTTACTCAAAATTCAACCTTCCCAATTCCTAATCCATTAGCGTAATTAGTACTTAGGCGTATAACCAGAACGGGTAGTAAGAAGCTATGCAAAATTGGAAAAAAACCTGCCAAGTCAAGGTCAAGATAAGCTCTTTTTAAACTAAAGCCTAGTCTAAATAAAATAGGATTTTGGTAGGAAAAAACTTACAGACAACACGGAATTTTTTTACAGTCGATATTGATAAAATTTTGCTTTATTACTAGGAATTAAGTTCATTAAAAAAAACTCCATGTTGTGAACCTGCAAGCGAGCTGTACCGGCCGAGCGACCGCCGCCATTAGCGATGATAGTGCCAACATTTGTGGATATAGGGTGCCATGCGGTCAGCACAACAAGCACTACGGCCGCTAATCTCAGTTTTCTAAATCAGAAACGGCAACCTTTTTATTCAAACAAGTAAATCTTCATTTGTCCTCGTGAAGCTGAGTTTGCCCCCGTTCCAGATCCACTGCTCCACAGATAAATTTTGAAAAAGGCCGGGGATCAAGCCCGGAACCTTTGGATTAGTGGTCAGGAACTCTTCATGGTCTTGATATAATCTAATAAAAATGACAGTTGTAGATTATATTAATTTATACGTAAGCGTGTATTATATTTTGAAAGGTATTTAGGTAAAGTTTGTAACCGACAAAAAAGTTCATCTTCATCTAAATTGGACTAAAGCTCAAAGCTCCATATTTAATATGATTCTGATAGGAAATAACTTTTAGAAAATGTTTCTTTTTTTTTTTGCGGCTAAATTTGATAATATTTTATTAGTGTTGTTTTATACTATCTTTCAAAAGTGACAGCTGAATATCACGCGAACTACGTATGAATATATAGAAGTATCTTATAGTCTGAATCGGACTGCTGTACATAATGTTCTTAACGTAGTTTTGAAATCTGTGTTACAATTGCTGTAAAAACGAAGTTGCTGTCAAGAAGGAATATATATAATCATATTTTTCTTGTTCTATCTACTTTGCCTCAATAATCCTACCTAAGAAAGGGAGATATGAGTGGGGGCGTAGAAAGCTAATTTTTCTAGGTTTAGGGCAAAATAAAATTTTATTATATGGATTATCTTTTTGAGAAAAAGTTTTTAAACGTATAAATAGCCCCTCCTCCCCCCAATCACCACCCCAACCCCGTCTTTCTACGTCCTTAAATATAAGTAGGCCTACAGAGCAGGTATGTCAAACTCGTTTGGTCATAAGGGCCACAGTCAAAATTGAAAATAGTGAGAAGGCTGCATTTCAAAAAGAAAAATATATTGTCATCATCTTCAGTAGAATTTTTGTTTGGTTTTTGCTATTATAAAAATTAAATTAAGATTACATACAATTTAGACAATTTCTTTAGTTTTACCATAAATATGAAACATTTTATTTGCAATGGTTTTGTTGTGTGTGTTTGATTTTTAAAACCTTTGTTGAAGTCGCTTTCATACTTTTAACAACTGAGTGTCCGTAAGGAAAGCTCTCTTGGAAGTATGTTTATTTTCATAAGAGAAAATATGTATGTGTGCTGATCATTATACATATTTGATTTACAAATTTAAATGTTTTACGGAATCAAGTGTGTCAACCTCCCTTACTAAATTTCCTAATATAATAACAAATTTCCAAATGTAACCTAATAATATCTATTGGCGTATTTCTACAACATTTATAAAATTAAAAATTGGGCAGCATTGTATGTTGGCTCATCAAATTATTCGCGGGCCGAACAGTATTATGGATCGAGCCACACGCGGCCTGCCAGTTTGACATGCCTGAATTACAGACTCTTGTATAGTTCTCCTTGATTCTCGCCAATTTACTTCATATCCAGGTCCCGGATTTTAATGACATATATTTTTTTTGTTCTACACACACAATGCTCAAAAATACATAAACTCTGTTCATGATTCCCTCGTTGTAGAAATGTATATTTTGTAGGGTTTTTTGTAACCTGGCGGTCGAGGAGTAAGATATCGAACTTATGTGCTGGAAGTCCGGTGTTCAATACTCGGTCCCGGAACAGATTTATCTGATTGCCAAACCCTTCCTTCACCTCTGACAAGACGTGTATTAATCATAACTTGTGAATGTGTGGAATGCCAGGCCTCCACCGTGGTTCGGATCCCACGTTAAACTGTAGGTCCTCTATTTCATCTCACAATCACCCTACCATTACACATTAGCGTAAGTGCGTACACCCCGAACGGGTAGTAAAACGTGGTGATAATAATAATAATTATTATTATAGTTTTTTTTGTCATTTTGGAATTTATGATCATATTTTCTTGGTTTAAGTCATTATTGATTCATTTTTTAGTAATTTTTAGGTAATTTTGAGTAATATAAAGTCATCAATATTTATAAAATATATTTTTAAATAATATAGATATTCTATAAATCCATAAATGCTCAAATATAAATGTTTTGAACACACAGTTGTCTGAATGAGAAGGTGATACAGTCAATGAACATTATATCCTCTTTGATTGTGTGGCTGTAAAATACTCATTCCTGATGATACATTGCTAACTAAGCTGGAGAGGGTTGCGTTGGAAGGTAGTGTGTGAGACAGTTAGTAAGACGCGGTGAAAGATAAAATAAATATTTAATATGCCCAAGTAATAAAACGTTATGAAAAATTATTCCTACATAATTTTCTGGAATATTTGACATGTTTTTAGTTTAACACTTAATTTTTTTAACACCGAATTCCACTACCCATTCGGATTATTATGCACTAATTACGGTAATATATTTAGGGATCAGAGAGGTTTGGATGAAGTGCACCATCATCTGCATGGTTTGAGAGTGAAAAACACTTATTAAAAACATCCTTAGTACACCCGACCGAGATTCGAACCTCGATCGCCCCCATAATCGGCAGTCTAGTCTACTGCATGAGTGATGTCTTAGACCATACCTCCATTGAAGTGGGTTTTAACAATCATTGCAAGATTTGCTACTAAACATGTTTTAATTAATGTAGATAACCAAATGCAATTATTATCGCACTGCGTCTTATCCTGGCTAACCGCATTTAATATAATTCATGGCTAGGAATGAGTAAGGAGACATTTGAAATGAAATGTACGTGAATATGCGTGCTAGGAAACTTTGAGGGAAAAACCATCCTCAGGACAGCTGGCTAAGCTTCGAACTCTGACGTCTCCACTACCGACAAATCAGACTATACCATCATGACGTTTGGTCTGCTTGCCCACCGATGCGGATCGAATGCAACTAGAAATGCCAATAAATTTTAACTTTCTCAACATCAGATTAACTATGCAAATTTTAACGCCGCGTTTCACTACTTGTTCATGTTATACGTATATTCAATAATTACTCTAATGGTGTAGGAATGAGGAAGGAAACATTTCAGAGGTAATAAACCAGTATTTGCTTGGAAGGTTAGTGGGGAACCACTTAGATAAAACCTTCCGCAATAGACCCAACTGGGTTTCGAACCCCGATATCCCCGTCATCAACTGGCCAATGTAACAAGAGAGTGAAGTCCTAGACCGTTCTACCAACTGAAGCGGGTAGCTATGCAATTAATAATTATGGTGTGTTTTTTTTGTTCGAAATGTTCACTCCATGGATAACACCTAGCTTAGGTAGGGATCGACCTCGGTGGTCTTGGGATAAAGTACTCACCTCAGGACCCTATGTTCGTGGGTTCAAACTCAGCCGTGATCGACGAATTTTTTATTGAGCGATAAAAATCTGTAACACAACTTCCTTCGGAGGGTAAGTAAAGCCGTAGGTAGCATGACGATTGTGGCATGTAAAAGAACCCTGGAGATTATTTGGAAATACCTTTCCTGTCAAAATTGGTAGGCCTTTTTGTGCTAGCTCATAGAATTTCTCGTGTGCTGATATAATCAATCGATTCGTTTAACTTAGGTTGGTAATACATCTCAAGCCAGGCATCACATAGTGGTGCGGCTTTCTGTAATTTATGGTTCGATATTAATCTTATATCTAATTTATTGGTTAATTGATGGGAAATCAGACTTTTAATCTATATTTAATCACAATATATATATATATATATATATATATTATATTTGAGAGGAAATCTGCTGGTAAACTAATTATTTATTTATGTAAAGTTATTTTTATTTTTTATTTAGCACCGCGTCTTACTACTCGTTCGGGTTATACGCTTAAGTACTAATTACGCTAATGGATTAGGAATTGGGAAGATTGAATTTAGAGAAAGTGAACCCGCATTAGCGTGGAGGGAGAGTGGAAAATCATTTAGGAGCACCCTCCCCCCCCCCCAGTTCACCCAACTGAGATTCGAACCTCGATCTCCCCGTCCTCAGCAGTCGAGCTCAACACGACTAGCGCGCTAGCTAACTACGCAACCGAGGTGGGTGTGTAAAGTAATTAAAAAAATACTTAAACCGATTTTCTTTTTGTGTGTGGTAAATGTCTATCTCCAGTCTGAAGGTTGACCGACCCCTGTCCTCTGCACCGTGATGTCCCAATACGGCTGTCCACAAGCACCGGACGTTTCCGTTGTCGGGTAAGCTCGGAAATCTGGTGGCAGGTGCCATTCAAGGATCGTGCCCGTTACAAGTTACACTCTCGTCCAATAAAAAATAATATATATCTTTAAAAAAACTGTAAAACAAATAAGTTGAACTCATCGATGCATCACTTTCTGCCTCAGGCGTGGGTTATCGTAGCCCTTGGGTGAAATGTAGGTCGAGTGGTTATCAAGACCCGAATGTCAGACTCCTCTAGACCTTGTCTGCCACTGACAAGGAGGTTGGGGTTGAATGCCCGGCTGGATGTTCTGTGGGTAGTTCATCTTGAATGGTTTAACACGCTCCCTCCACCAAAATCGTGTACATATTGTTTAAATTCTAGCATTCTAATCCTTACCCTATCAATGTCATTAAAATGCGTAGACTTAATGGCCCCGATGGGTAGTGAGATGTGGAGGGGGGGG